>OY740819.1:22923592-23055223 GCA_963514005.1 Raja brachyura
CACGTTCTCACCACACGCGCATGCACACACACGCTACACGCACACATTCACACCACACGTGCACGTACACTCACCGCATGCACATGTTCACACAACACACACGCGCATGCACACACACACCACGCGCGCACACACACACACATGCGCACGCACCCCCATTCATTATACACGTGACCCCCTTAACAAGAATTTAATTTCCACTGCTTGTCGTGAAGCAGTTTACCCACTGGCTTGGCCTCCACAGCCACCTGTGGCAATGCATGCCGCAGATTCACCGCTAGTGGAATCATCCTCTCCACACCTACACTACCCGGGCCTTTCACCGTCTGTACCACCGATCCTCGTACACTGACACCATCCTGTACACCAGGGACAGTTGACAGTGAGTGCTGACTGCAGCCATTCCTCCACTGCAGGATGCGATGCGACTGTACTACGTGTGCACGGCACCACATTGTGGCCATCGCTGGACGGAGTGAGGGCTCCCCACTGAACCGTACTGCCCGCTCCCCCTCTGGTGCCCTTCACTGCCCGCGAGGTTCTTCAACAGGTCACTTCAGAGATAACGTGGAAGTGACAGCAGAAATAAATAGTGCGGTAAAAAGTAGAATATTTTTTTAAAGCTCTGTTACTAGTTTGTTTTCTAATTTTATAAATGAAATAAAATCTTGAAGTGGTGGAGTGACGTATTATAATCATTTTATCTGCTCTCCATGATATTTGTTTCACCACAGGTGGTGTCTATTAGGATCAGCGCTTTATCCATATGAAGAAAGACTGGATAGACTCGGCTTGTACTCGCTGGAATTTAGAAGATTGAGGGGGGATCTTATAGAGACTTACAAAATTCTTAAGGGGTTGGACAGGCTAGATGCAGGAAGATTGTTCCCGATGTTGGGGAGCTCCAGAACAAGGGGTCACAGTTTAAGGATAAGGGGGAAATCTTTTGGGACCGAGATGAGAAAAACATTTTTCACACAGAGAGTGGTGAATCTGTGGAATTCTCTGCCACAGAAGGTAGTTGAGGCCAGTTCATTGGCTATATTTAAGAGGGAGTTAGATGTGGCCCTTGTGGCATAAGGGATCAAGGGGTATGGAGAGAAGGCAGGTACGGGATACTGATTTGGATGATCAGCCATGATCATATTGAATGGCCTCCTCCTGCACCTATTGTCTATGTGTCTATGATTTTATCCCCCCCCCCCCCCCCCCCAAAAAACTCTTGTACACTGTCATCGATATGCTTCAACCATCAGTCTGAAGAAGGGTCTCAACCTGAAACCTCACCCATTCCTTCTCCCCAGAGAAGCTGATTTACTCCATTTTAGACAATAGACAATAGGTGCATGAGTAGGCCCTTCGAGCCAGCACCACCATTCAATGTGATCATGGCTGATCATCCCCAATCAGTACCCCGTTCCTGCCTTCTCCCCATATCCCCTGACTCCGCTATTTTTAAGAGCCCTATCTAGCTCTCTCTTGAAAGCATCCAGAGAACCGGCCTCCACCGCCCTCTGAGGCAGAGAATTCCACAGACTTACCACTCTCTGTGAGAAAAAGTGTTTCCTCACCTCTGTTCTAAATGGCCGACCCCTTATTCTTAAACTGTGGCCCCTGGTTCTGGACTCCCCCCAACATCGGGAACATGTTTCCTGCCTCTAGTGTGTCCAAGCCCTTAAGAATCTTATATGTTTCAATAAGATTCCCTCTCATCCTTCTAAACTCCAGAGTGCACAAGCCCAGCTGCTCCATTCTCTCAGCATATGACAGTCCCGCCATCCCGAGAATTAAGCTTGTCAACCTACGCTGCACTCCCTCTTGTGATCGAACCCGTCCAGCTATCTCTCCACATGCTCCCAGCAGTCGCACTTATCTTGTGACGATGGGAGAAGGAGTGGAATCTGACCATCCATTATTTACGTAAAGTGCTCTTCAAAAAAATACTAATGGTTCGGGTATGAATTGCAAATGTGTTCTGCTGGATTTGGATGTCAGTTCAGTACTTCCTTGCTCCTGTACTCTGTGTTTGCATCTCATTTGTGTCCTGTCCAGCTGTGTTGGCAAACTTATTGGAGGCAGCGGATGCTGGTAAACAAAATAACAAAGTGCTGGAGGAACTCAGCGGGACAGGCAGCATCTCTGGAGAGAAGGAATGGGCGACGTTTCGGGTCGAGACCCTTCTTCAGACTGAGAGTCAGTGGAAAGGGAGACACAGAGATAAAGAAGGGCAAGGTGTGAAAACGAGACATCAAAGGAGATGCAGTTCAAGACAAATGTAGATTAGATCATTGCCCAATTTTACCTTCTCCCCAAAATCCACAAACCTGACTGTCCAGGTAGACCCATTGTCTCTGCATGTTCATGCCCCACTGAACTCATTTCCACATACCTTGACTCCATCCTATCCCCCTTGGTTAAATCCCTCCCCACCTATGTTCAAGACACCTCAGACACTCTCCGTCGTCTCCACGCATTCCATTCTCGAAGCCCCCATCCTCTCATCTTCACCATGGACGTCCAGTCACTCTACACCTCCATCCCCCACCAGGATGGTCTCAAAGCCCTCCGGTACTTCCTCGACCGGAGCACCAACCCATACCCGTCCACTAACACCCTCCTCCGCCTAGCGAAGCTGGTCCTTACCCTCAACAACCTCTCTTTTGACTGCTCCCATTTCCTCCAAATACAAGGAGTAGCAATGGACACACGCATGGGCCCCAGCTACGCCTGCCTCTTTGTCGGGTACGTTGAACAATCCTTGTTCAAGGCGTACCAGGGCCCCATCCCCGACCTTTACCTCCGTTACATCGACGACTGCTTTGGTGTCACCTCCTGCACCCACGCAGAACTGACTGACTTCATCCGTTTCACCGCCAACTTCCATCCGGCACTCAAATACACCTGGGCCATTTCTGACACTTCCCTACCATTCCTTGACCTCACTATCTCCATCGCAGGTGATACACTCTTGACCGATATCCACTATAAACCCACTGACTCCCACGGCTACCTGGACTACTCTTCCTCCCACCCTGCTTCCTGTAAGGACTCCAACCCTTATTCCCAATTCCTCTGTCTACGCCGCATCTGCTCCCAGGATGAGGTGTTCCACACCAGGGCATCACAAATGTCCTCATTCTTCAGAGAACGGGGATTCCCCTCCCCTACTATAGATGAGGCTCGCACCAGGGTCTCCTCCATACCCCGCAACACTGCCCTCTCTCCCCATTCCCCCACTCACAACAAGGGCCGAGTCCCCCTGGTCCTCACCTTTCACCCCACCAGCCGGCACATACAGCACATAGTCCTCCGCCAGTTTCGCCACCTCCAACGTGACCCCACCACTCGCCACATCTTCCCCCTGTCTGCCTTCCACAAAGACCGCTCCCTCCGCAACTCCCTTGTCAATTCTTCCCTTCCCTCCCGCTCCACCCCTTCCCCGGGCACTTTCCCTTGCAACCGCAAGAGATGCAACACTTGTCCCTTTACCTCCCCCCTCCACTCCATTCAAGGACCCAAGCAGTCCTTCCAGGTGCGGCAGAGGTTCACCTGCACCTCCTCCAACCTCATCTACTGCATCCGTTGCTCCAGATGCCAGCTGATCTACAATGGTGAGACCAAGCGGAGGCTTGGCGATCGTTTCGCCGAACACCTCCGCTCGGTCCGCAATAACCAAGCCGACCTCCCTGTGGCTCAGCACCTCAACTCCCCCTCCCATCCTGTATCCGACCTCTCTGTCCTGGGCCTCCTCCACGGCCAGAGTGAGCAACACCGCAAGTTGGAGGAACAGCACCTCATATTCCGCTTGGGGAGTCTGCATCCTCTGGGCTTAAACATTGAATTTTCTCAATTCTGTTAACCCTTGCTGTCTCCTCCCCTTCCCACCTCTCCCTCAGCCCTCGGGCTCCTCCTCCTCCTTTTTCCTTTCTTCACCCCGCCTCCCCCCACCCCCTATCAGTCTGAAGAAGGGTTTTGGCCCGAAACGTTACCTATCTCCTTCGCTCCATAGATGCTGCTGCACCCGCTGAGTTTCTCCAGCATTTTGTGTACCCTGGATTAGATCATTGTTAACTGTGAGAAGGTGACAACAGAGCAAAAATAAAATGTAATCAGCGGGACAGTCAGTGGTCAGAGAAGTAGGAAGGGGGAGGGATGGAGAGAGGGAAAGCAGGGGTTACTTGAAGCTAGAGAAGTCAATATTCATACTGCTGGGGTGTAAGCTGCCCAAGCAAAATGCTGAAGTCGGGACCCTTCTTCAGACTGCTAGTGTTGGAGCTGGTAAAGAGAGGTGGGGCAAAAACGTGCAGGTGGATTCAGGTGTGGCGGTTTCTTTTGTTGATAGAGGAACAGCAGGGAAACAGGCCCTTCGGCCCACTGAGTCCACTCCAGCCATCGATCACCTGTTGATGCTTACTCCGTGTATTTGCCACTTTCAGTTGTCGGGACGTGTGCCCATTAAACTCTTGACTCATTCTCACCCGCTCCCGACCAACTGGGGGAAATTTTACAGGCCCAGTAAACCTACAAACCTGCTCGTCTTTGGAGTGTGAGAGGAAACCAGAGCACCCGGAGAAGACCCACGCAGTCACGGAGGGAACATGCAAACTCCACAGAGAGCAGCTGTGGTCAGGATCGAACCAGGGTCTCTGGCGCTGTGCAGAAGCAACTCTACCACTGAGCCACTGTGTTTTGCTCACGCTTGTACCATCTGTTTAAGAAGGAACTGCAGATGCTGGAAAAATCGAAGGTAGACAAAATAGCTGGAGAAACTCAGTGGGTGAGGCAGCATCTATGGAGCGAAGGAATAGGTGACGCTCCATAGATGCTGCCTTACCCGCTGAGTTTCTCCAGCATCTTTGCCTACCTTTGTACAATCTAGTTCCTTGTGATGACGAAAGCTGACTTCTTTGTCTTTGATTTTATGTTACACATTGTGCGTTTTATTAAGTTTCCATGTTAGAGCACCGTGTGGAAACAGGCCCTTCGGCCCACCGAGTCCATGCCGACCAACCATCTCGCCCTGTACACTGGTCCTATCCCACACACACAGAAGCCAATTAACCTACAAACCCGCACGTCTTTGGAATGAGGGAGGAAACCAGAGCAGGTGCAACCATTCATTTGTTCTATATCACGTGGAGAACGTGCAAACTCCGTACAGACAGCACCCGCAGTCAGGATGGAACCCGGGTCTCTGGCGCTGTGAGGCAGCAGCTCTACCCGCTGCGCCACCGTGTCTGATAATTTTCTTACACATAGCGTGGGAAGAGTATCCTGATCCTGTCGTGGATTGAGGCGTGGTGTTTGCGTAGGTACGTGCACACGGCTGGACTCCTGGGGTGATGGTCTCGGATGTGGAGGAAGTACGCATCCCCTTGATTAGATGTGAATCCACAATCTTCACAGACAAAGACCTTGGATCTGCGTTGCCGGTAGGCGTAGTTCTGGTGCACGTTGTGGACCTTCTTCAGGTGAGATTCCAGCGAGCACCGTTGTGTGAACGCCTTGTCACACAGGTCGCACTTGTAGGGACGAACGCCTGTTCAAACAAACAGAGACAAAGAGCCTGGCTGAATTTTATTAGTTCCTAAGTGTAGTTTAGACATACAGCACGGAAACGTGCACACGTACAGTCAAATGTACACACACACACACACACACACAGATACACACACATGCACACGTAGTCACACGTACACACACACAGAGATACACAAACACACATGCACACAGATACACATGCACACAGATACACACACATGCACACGTGCACATATAAAGTCGCATGTATACAAATGCACACACATATGCACACAGATAAACACATGCACACGTACAGTCACATGTGCACGCAGTCACAAATGCACACACACACATGCACACAGATACACACAGATGCACACACACACGTGCACATTTAGTCACATGTACACACATGCACACAGATACGCACACATGTAGACACATGCACACAGAAACACACGTGCACATATAGTCACATGTACACATATGCACACAGATACACACACGTGCGCACATACAGTCACATGTACACAGTCACAAATGCACACACACACAAAATTAAAATACACCCTTGAAATATAATAAATTAATTATTCAAAAATGAAGACAACATTTTAAACTCACTGTGTTTGTATTCTAGCCCTCTTGATATAAACGCTGACATTAATGCCTCTGGTGCCTCCATTCTAACGGAGTACTTTGTTACGCTTGAAGACACTGCATAAATGTTGGTTGTTGTAACAGGGAGTGGCCCTTCGCTGGATGGACTGCTAGCCAGTGACCCTACCTGTGTGCGTGCGCATGTGCCTCTTCAGATCGAAGGTGTCATTGAAACCTTTCCCACAGAAGCTGCAAACGTGCCTCTTCACCACGCTGTGGGACCTCAGGTGGCGGGTTAGCATGCGTTGTAGCGGGAAGACCTTCCAGCAGTAGAGGCAGACACAGTGTCCCTCGGCATAGGCTGCCTTCACCTTGCAAGAAGAATTCAACAATTAGAAACCAGATGAGACAATCTTCCACGAAGGGCTTACAACGTGGGGTAGCACGGTGGCGAAGGGGTAGAGTCGCTGCCTCACAGCGTCAGATACCCAGGTTCGATCCTGACTACAGGCTCTCTCTGACTGGGTGGGCTTTCTCCGGGTGCTCCGGTTTCCTCCCACATTCTAAAGACATGCAGGTCTGTAGGTTATTTGGCCTCTGGACTGTCGCTGGTGTGTTGGGTAGAACGGGTGTGGATTTGGTGGGCCGAAGGGCCTGTTTCCTCGCTGTATGTCTGAAGTTCCATGGCTGCTTGTTCCATATACCCATCACCATTTGTGTAATCAGGTTGCTATTAAATCTTTCCCCCTCTATTATTTCCTTCTCGCTTCCCCTCTGCCCTGGTTTTCATTAAGGTTCAGTCCCCTTAACACATGACCCAAGCACGAGGAGATCATTTAACTTGGTTTGTCACGGGCATTGTGGGCTGAAGGGCCTGTTCCTGTGTAAAACACAAAGAGCTGGAGAAAATCAGTGGCATCTCTGGAGAACATGGATAGGCAGAATTTCGGGTTGGGAACCTTCCTGAGCCAAACTCCTTTCAACCTCATCTACTGTATCTGTTGTTCAAGATGTGGACTCGTACATCGGCGAGACCAAACGCAGACTGGGCGATGGTTTTGTGGAACACCTTCGCTCAGCCCACCTGAACCAACCTGATCTCCCGGTTACCAAACACTTTAATTCTCCATCCCATTCCCACACTGACCTTTCTGTCCTCGGTCTCCTCCATTGTCAGAGTGAGGTTAAACGCAAATTGGAGGAACAGCATCTCATATTTCGCTTGGGCAGCTTACAGCCCAGTGGTATGAATATTGATTTCTCTAGCTTCAAGTAGCCCCGGCATTCCCTCTCTCTCCATCCCTCCCCCACCCAAGTCACACCAGCTTCTCGTTCTCGCCCAACAAACAGCTAACAATGGCCTGTTTCCTTTACCATTGTTACTTTTTTGTATATCTTTCATTCATTGTTCTTTATCTCTCCACATCATCGTCTATATCTCCCATTTCCCTGATCCCTAACCAGTCTGAAGAAGGGTCTCGACCAGAAACGTCGCCTATCTCCTTCTCTCCACAGATGCTGCCTGACCCGCTGAGTTACTCCAGCTTTTTGTGTCTATCTTCTATGTTCTAAGTGAGCTTGAATGATGACTTCTGAGGGGTCCTCAATGCAACACAACAAACATTTGTAACTCATGTTTGTGTTTTTCACCAATTAATATCAAAGTGATGGTTGTGGGTTGTCACTCAAAATGTAACTCCTAAAATTGTACCTGTGCTGTGTGAATCCCGGATGATTTTTCCAAGTACGTTAGCCCATCATGGACTGTTTCATCAAACAGGTTTGATCTCAAGTTTTGGGATTTCCCCTCTCGATTGATTGCTGTATCTTGTTCCGGCAAAGGTTGCACAATATTTCCACCTGTGCGTTCTGCAGGTAAAATTAACAGGTATTTATAGCACTTGTGTAGGAAGGAACTGCAGATGCTGTTTACGCTGAGAATAGACACAAAATGCCCGAGTAAATCAGCGGTGTCTATATTCAGTATAAAGCAGCATCTGCAGTTCCTTTCAGCACAATACAATCAGTTTATTGTTGTCCCGTGTACCGAGGTACAGTAAAAGGCTTCTGTCTGCGTGCTAACCAGCCAGCGGAAAGACTATACATGATTACAATCAGGCCGTCCACAGTGTACAGATACAGGATACAGAATACAACATTTAGTGCAAACATATCCCACTCTCGTTTAAGAAACATTCAGACAGGTACATGGATAGGACGGGTTTAGAGGGATATGGGGCAAACGCAGGCAGGTGGGACTAGTGTAGATGGGGCTAGTTGGCCAGTGTGGGCAAGTTGGGACGAAGGGTCTGTTTCCACACTGTATGACTGACTCTCTATGACTTTATAACATTGTAGTCCGATTAAAGATAGTTCAAAAGTTTCCAATGAGGTAGATGGGAGGTCAGACCGCTCTCTAGCTGATGAGAGGACCGTTCATTTGCCTGATAACAGCGTTTCCCTAACCAGTCTGAAGAAGGGTCTCGACCAGAAACCATTCCTTCTCTCTAGAGATGCTGCCTGTCCCGCTGAGTTACTCCAGTATTTTGTGTCTTTCTTCGATTTAACCAGCATCTGCAGTTCCTTCCTACACATTTTGTCTGCTCCACTGCGAAATCTCCTCAAGGTATATCTACTTTGTAGAAGTTCTCTCTCCAACGAGAGTTCTGCCACACTATATTTCTTGTTTCCTTTATCCCAAACCAGTCTGAAGAAGGGTCTCGACCCAGTCCCACTGAGTTACTCCAGCACTCTGTGTCTACCTTTACTTTTCCCTGAACCTCGGTACACAATCTAAGTCTAAAAGAGTTGCTGGTGATAACTGACTGCTGAGTGCCACTTACCCTGAGGTCTATAATATTCACCACTCTGACCTAACAGTCCCTCTCAGTTTAATAACGACACTAGGAGCTGCAGTTGCTGCCATGCTGAGCAAAACACAAAGTGCAGGTGGGTCAGGCAGCATCTGTGGAAGGAACAGATGGGACCCTTCCTCAGATTCAAGAAGGTTCCTCTCCTGAAAGGTGGTCTGTCCATTCCCCCCACAGATGCTGCCTGACCTGCAGTTTCCTCCAGCACTTTATCTGATAGTTGCTCCTCGAATTCTACCTTCCTTCCGATCTCTCCCCTTATTTCCATCCAAGTCTTCACAACTGCCTTCTCTCAACCCCCTCTCTCTTCCACCCTCTCTCTCTATTTCCCCCTCACACCCTCTCAGTCTCCCACCCGCCCTTTCACCCCCCCCCCTCTATCTCTCCCCCCCCCCCCCCCCCCCCCCAGCCAGGGTGGGGTTTGAGTTTACACACAGTGGACAGAACTTACCAGGAATGTAGAAATCCCCGCGATGATGATCACACACCAGACCCCAGTCACGGCCCTCACACACCCGCCGTTTGACCAGAAAGGACCTGGGCATGGTGCTGAAGTGGACAGCAGCTGGTCCCGAGCTTAAACCTTGCCGCAGAAATCACAGCCAACAGACAAACTTCCCAAAAACACCAGCCACAGTCCAGATATCAAAGAGCAAATCTCCCTAAATGCAACCTGTCCCCCAGGGTTAAGTGCATTTAAGTACACGTGTGGAGTGATTTACCTTATGCAAAAATAATAGTCAAAGCTGTTTGGAGAAAAGGTATTAAAATATTTCTCGGACAGTTTTGTTTTGTCCACGTGGACATTGTGTACGGTTTTGCAAATCAGATCAATGGCATTTGTTCCGTCCTTTTTATGCAAATTCTAATGTTGTTTTAGACATAAGCACTGAAGCCCAAAGATGATAATGATGTTGCCAAATAACTTCCGTCCCAGGTACCGTGTTGCACCAGCGCTGTCGGCAATTGTAACTTCCCTCGAGAATCTAAACTGCAGTCCAGTCATACAAACATAGAAACATAGACAATAGGTGCAGGAGGAGGCCATTTGGCCCTTTGAGCCTGCACCGCCATCCAATATGATCATGGCTGATCATCCAACTCAGTATCCCGTACCTGCCTTCTCTCCATACCCCCTGATCCCTTTAGCCACAAGGGCCACATCTAACTCCCTCTTAAATATAGCCAATGAACTGGCCTCAACTACCTTCTGTGGCAGAGAGTTCCAGAAACCCACCACTCTCTGTGTGAAAAAAGTCCTTTTCATCTCGGTCCTAAAGGATTTCCCCCTTATCCTTAAGCTGTGACCCCTTGTCCTGGACCTCCCCAACATCGGGAACAATCTTCCTGCATCTAGCCTGTCCAACCCCTTAAGAATTTTGTACGTTTCTATAAGATCCCCTCTCAATCTCCTAAATTCTAGAGAGTCAAGTCACTTTTATTTCTATAGCACATTTAAAAAACAAGTCTCGTTGGCCAAAGTGCTTTACATTGGTATAAGAATAGTGTAACAAACAACAGTGGTTCATAGATTAAATACAAACATCACTACACACATAGAACCCTCGCTCAGAGGACGCCGAGAAAGGCTTGGGAGTAGAGATGAGTTTTTAGTCTCGACTTAAAGGAGTCGATGGAGGGGGCAGTTCTGATGGGAAGAGGGATGCTGTTCCACAGTCTAGGAGCTGCAACCACAAAGGCGCGGTCGGTCGCCCCTGAGCTCTATTAATTGTAGAGAGGGTTTGGCCTCTCATTGGCTATATGTAAGAGGGAGTTAGATGTGGCCCTTGTGGCTAAAGGGATCAGAGGGTATGGAGAGAAGGCAGGTACGGGATACTGAGTTGGATGATCAGCCATGATCATATTGAATGAGGTGCAGGCGCGAAGGGCCGAATGGCCTCCTCCTGCACCTATTTTCTATGATTCTATGATTCTATGACCTCAAAAAGAGAACGGAAGAATATGGATCACATGCTGGCAGATGAGATTAGTTTAAGGACTTTACAGGTTTGTAGGCTAATTGGCTTCAGTAAAATTGTACATTGTCCCTAGTGTGCGTAGGATAGTGTTAATGTGCGGGGATCGCTGGTCGGCACGGACCCGGTGGGCCGAATGGCCTGTTTCCACGCTGTATCTCTAAACTAAATTAAACTAAAGATAGACACAAAATGCTGGAGTAACTCAGCGGGACAGGCGGCATCTCTGGAGAGGAGGAATGGGTGACATTTTGGGTCGGGACCCTTTTTCAGACTCCTTAAGACATCAGAGTCTGAAGATGGGTCACGATCTGAAATGTCGCCTATTCCTTCACTCCATAGATGTTGCCTCCTCACCCGCTGAGTTTCTCCAGCGTTTTGTGTCTATCTTCGGCATAAACCAGCATCTGCAGTTCCTTCCTCAACTGAAGTAAATATGTTCTGCATTATGTTTGGCACAGACATTGGAGACCGAGATCTTGCTGGTGTGGGCTTTGTCTCTGTGATCTGGCAGGTCAGGAACTGTAGAGGATTTACATGCAGTTGTATGTCCAAGGCGGAACCAACAGGCGCTGGCAACCCGTGGCGACCGCAATGTTTATCGAAGAGGAAGCGTTGAGTGTGGAAGACTAGGCTGGAGGCAGCTGTGTCAACAACACCAGACGTGATGTAAATTGGTCCGTCCGTGCTGATTGAAACCCTCGCTTCTTGCAACCGCGTAACAACACACAAACAAAAAACGCACATTGGACGAACACCATCTCATATTTCACTTGGGCAGCTTACAGCCCAGTGGTATGGAAATTGATTTATCTATCTTCCAGTATCCCCGGCATTCCCCCTCTCTCCATCCCTCCCCCACCCAAGTCACACCAGCTTCGCGTTCTCACCTGGCAAACATAGAGACATAGAAACATAGAAATTAGGTGCAGGAGTAGGCCATTCGGCCCTTCGAGCCTGTACCGCCATTCAATATGATCATGGCTGATCATCCAACTCAGTATCCCGTACCTGCCTTCTCTCCATACCCTCTGATCCCTTTAGCCACAAGGGCCACATCTAACTCCCTCTTAAATATAGCCAATGAACTGGCCTCAACTACCCTCTGTGGCAGAGAGTTCCAGAGACCCACCACTCCCTGTGTGAAAAAATTCCTTCTCATCTCGGTCCTAAAGGATTTCCCCCTTATCCTTAAGCTGTGACCCCTTGTCCTGGACCTCCCCAACATCGGGAACAATCTTCCTGCATCTAGCCTGTCCAACCCCTTAAGAATTTTGTATTGCAAACAGTTAACAATGGCCTGTTTCCTTTATCATCGCTACTTTTTTTGCATATATTTCATTCATTTGTTCAATATCTATCTCCATCACCGTCTATATCTATCGTTTCCCCCTACCCTGACTCTCAGTCTGAAGAAAGGTCTCGACACGAAACGTCACCTATTCCTTTTCTCCAGAGATGTTGTCTGACTGACTGAGTTTCTCCAGCTTTTTGTGTCTATCTTTGGTTTAAACCAGCATCTGCAGTTCCTTACCACACAAAAAAATGTGTTAATGCATTTGGAGTTGTTTGCCTGGACGCCCATGTTTAGATGTAACACTCTCCGAGCAGTTTTCAGCTACTTTACTTTAGTTTAAAGAGGAAGCATGGAAGTGGTCACCCATTCGGCTAGACGGGCCGAACGGCCTACTCCTGCACCTATTTTTCTATGTTGACATCTCCATATCTCTCCCAGTAGCAACCCATCCAGTCTCTGCATCGGTGGGCTACGATAATAGACAATAGGCAAAAGGTGCAGGAGGAGGCCATTCGGCCCTTCGAGCCAGCACCGCCATTCAATGTGATCATGGCTGATCATCCCCAATCAGTACCCCGTTCTTGCCTTCTCCACATATCCCCTGACTCCACTATCTTTAAGAGCCCTATCTAGCTCTCTCTCTCCAGAGAACCTGAGGTAGAGAATTCCACAGACTCGCAACTCTCTGTGAGAAAAAGCGTTTCCTCATCTCCGTTCTAAATAGGGGCATCTGACCGATCATCGCCTCTGGACTTTACTGGGGTATCAATCCTGACCTTGGGGGGGGATTTAACCCCACCAACTTTCAGATTCAGCTGAAAGTGGCTTCGAGGAACCGCACTCCAGAATTGGAATCGTTTTATAAAGTCGTGAACTGCTTGATAACACAAACCTGAAATGTTGCCTGAAGGCGGAATTAATTGTTGCCCGTCTTTGCTTTGATAAGGATGCTTTCTGCAATGTTTGATCCGATGTGTGATTCAAGCAGCTTTTATTTCACTCTAACCATGGTCACTGCACACACACACACACACACACACACACAGATCGAGCCGGTCTTTCACCGCTTGATCCAATATTGACAAGTCAACACGCGTTGTCATCGGCTTCATTGCCTCCTGCTTGCCTGCCTCTCAGCATGGTTTAAAACATCATGAGTGATAGGAACAGAATTAGGCCATTCGGCCCATCAAGTCTACTCTGCCATTCAATCACGGCTGATCTATCTCCCCCTACTGCCCACGGTGGCGCAGCAGGTAGAGCTTCTGCATCACAGCGCCAGAGACCCCCGTTCGATCCTGAACTCGGGGGGCTGTCTCAACGGAGTTTGCACGTTCTCCCCGTGACCGGCGTGGGTTTTCTCCGGGTGCCCCAGATTCCTCCCACGTTCCAAAGACGTGCAGAGTTGCAGGTGAATTTGTTTCTGTAAATTGTCTCCGGTGTGTAGGATAGTGCTAGTGTACGAGTGATAGTGGTCAGCATTGACTCGGTGGGCCGAAGGGCCTGTTTCCATGCCGTACTTCTAAACAAAACCAGCAAATATTGTTCATCCCTTATCTCCAAAGGGACATTTTAGAATCAAACGCGTTGTGGTTTTGGGATCATATATTATAACTGTGCAAACACCATTAACATGGATATTGGGTTATAATTCTCACATGCACAAAGCGATGTGAAAAGCTTTTGTTTGCTTGCTGTCCAATTAAATCAGATCATATCACACGCTTCTGCAAAATCACAATCTAGCAATATACCAGCACGGCCAGCTGTAGAGAAAGGTGCAGCGGGTAGGCTTGCTGCCTCACAGCGCCGGAGACCCGGGTTCGATCCTGACTACGGGCGCTGTCTGTGCGGAGTTTGCACCCCGTGACCCGCGTGGGTTTTCTCCGGGTGCTCCGGTTTCCTCCCACACTCCAAAGACGCACAGGTTTGTAGGTTATATGTTAAAGAAGGAACTGCAGGTGCTGGAAAATCGAAGGTATACAAAAGGCTGGAGAAACTCAGCAGGTGCGGCACCCACTGAGTCTCTCCAGCCTTTTGTGTACCCCAGGTTTGTAGGTTAATTGGCTTGGTGTATGTGTACATTGTCCCTAGGATAGTGTTAATGTGCGGGATCGGTAAACTAAAGGCGAAAAAATGCGTCCCTCGCCCCTCATCCCCCCCCCCCAGTCCTCTCACCCCCTCCCCCCAGCCCCCTCAACCCCCCAGCCCCCTCAACCCCCCAGCCCCCTCAACCCCCTCAACCCCCCAGCCCCCTCAACCCCCCAGCCCCCTCAACCCCCCCAGCTCCCTTGCCACGCTGCGAGAGTGTTCAGTCGCTCCACCATTGTCCCACACTGTTCCTGTGGACAGTTCCAGCTCCAGCATTGTTTACTGAGCTGCGGGAAGGGAGGAGAGGGGGGGGGGGGAGAGAGGGAGGGGAGACAGAAGGGGGAGAGGGGGGTGAGAGGGGGGAGAGGGGACAGAGAGGGGAGAGGGGATGGAGAGGGGACAGAGAGGGGAGAGGGGACAGTGAGGGGAGAGGGGACGGGGGGGAGAGGGGACAGAGAGGGGAGAGGGGACGGAGAGGGGACAGAGAGGGGAGAGGGGACAGTGAGGGGGGAGGGGACAGAGAGGGGAGAGGGAGGTGAGATGGGAGAGGTGAGAGGGGGAGAGGGGAGAGAGGGGGGTGAGGGGACAAATAGGGGAGAGGGGACAGAGAGGGGAGAGGGGACAGAGAGGGGAGAGGGGACAGAGGGGGGAGAGGGGACAGAGAGGGGAGAGGGAGGTGAGATGGGAGAGGTGAGAGGGGGAGAGGGGAGAGAGGGGGGTGAGGGGACAAATAGGGGAGAGGGGACAGAGAGGGGAGAGGGGACAGTGAGGGGAGAGGGGACAGAGGGGGGAGAGGGGACAGAGAGGGGAGAGGGAGGTGAGATGGGAGAGGTGAGAGGGGGGAGAGGGGAGAGAGGGGGGTGAGGGGACAAATAGGGGAGAGGGGACAGAGAGGGGAGAGGGGACAGTGAGGGGAGAGTGGACAGAGGGGGGAGAGGGAACAGTGAGGGGAGAGGGGACAGAGAGGGGAGAGGGAGGTGAGATGGGAGAGGTGAGAGGGGGAGAGGGGACAGAGGGGGGTGAGGGGACAAATAGGGGAGAGGGGACAGAGAGGGGAGAGGGAACAGAGAGGGGAGAGGGAGGTGAGATGGGAGAGGTGAGAGGGGGAGAGGGGACAGAGGGGGGTGAGGGGACAAATAGGGGAGAGGGGACAGAGAGGGGAGAGAGGGGAGAGGGAACAGAGAGGGGAGAGGGAACAGAGAGGGGAGAGGGGACAGAGAGGGGACAGAGGGGGGAGAGAGGGGAGAGGGGACAGCAGACACAGAAAACAACCTGCAAAGAAAATACAAACCAAACATTAATTCCCCCCACACCCCCGTCACTGGAACTCCAGAACATTGTGGGGAAAATGCTTCTGCAAATTTAGATTAGGACTTTACTCCTTTTAATAGACGTTCCCTGAGATGTTTTTAATCAGTGGCAGATTCTAGTTACCTATTGCAGGTATTGCAGGTCAGGTGTGTAGGAATAATTCCCGATTAATTAAGGAATGTCTTATATATATGTATATATATTATTTTTGACGGTGTTAATTCCTTGCACAGGGTACAAATGTAACCAGGTGTGAAGTTGGGTCTCGACCCGAGATGTCACCCATCCTCTTTCTCCAGAGATGCTGCCTGTCCCGCTGAGTTACTCCAGCACTTTGTGCCTATCACCGGTGTAACGCAGTATCTGCAGCTCCTTCCTGCACAGCTTTAGCCCGTTTGTGCCATGTTCCAGGGTGCCGTTGACTGAAGATGACATTACGGTGAAAAGCTGCATAGGTAAGTGATATTTTTACGCTGAGGCAGGTAAAGGCACCGAGGCACAACTCAACCTGATCTCGGGCAACGTGTAGCGCAGCGGGTAGAGCTGCTGCCTCACAGCGCCGGGTTCCATCCTGACTACGGGCGCTGTCTGTACGGAGTTTGCACGTTCTCCCCCGTGACCTGCGTGGGTTTTCTCCGGGTGCTCCGGTTTCCTCCCACACTCAAAAGACGTACAGATTTGTAGGTTAATTGGCTTTGGTAAAATTGTAAATTGTCCCCAGTGTGTGTAGGATAGTGTTAGTGTGCGGGGATCGCTGGTCGGCGCAGACTCGATGGGCCGAAGGGCCTGTTTCTGCGCTGTATCTCCAAAATCTAAAGTCTGTAGTGCGGCAGCAACTCTACCAGCTGCGTCTTGCTGCAGTAATTGCAGTTTTCTGCAGTATTCGCTGGGGGAAGCAGGGCATGCAGGCTGGTGTAAACCAACACGTGTGGCTTTGGCCTGTGTGTGCGAACACGCTTCATAGAAACATAGAAAATAGGTGCAGGAGGAGGCCATTCGGCCCTTCGAGCCAACATCGCCATTCATTGTGATCATGGCTGATCATCCCCAAGCAATAACCCGTGCCTGCCTTCTCCCCATATCTCTTGACTCCACTAGCCCCTAGAGCTCTATCTCTCTTAAATCCATCCAGTGACTTGGCCTCCACTGCCCTCTGTGGCAGGGAATTCCACAAATTCACAACTCTCTGGGTGAAAATGTTTTTTCTCACCTCAGTCTTAAATGACCTCCCCTTTATTCTAAGACTGTGGCCCCTGGTTCTGGACTCGCTCAACATTGGGAACATTTTTCCTGCATCTAGCTTGTCCAGTCCTTTTATAATTTTATATGTTTCTATAAGATTCCCCCCTCATCCTTCTAAACTCCAGTGAATACAAGCGTAGTCTTTTCAATCTTTCCTGATATGACAGTCCCGCCATCCCAGGGACCAATCTGGTGAACCTATGCAGCACTGCCTCAATCACAAGGCTCACACCAGCTCACTGCAGCCAATGAGATGTACATAGAGCAGTGGGCAGGCTGCACCTCTGGACACAGGCCCTTCGGCCCACCGAGTCTGCACCGACCAATGATTCACCGCGCACAACGCTATCCTACACACACTGGGGACAATTTACAATTTTACCAAAGGCAATTAGCCTACAAACCCGCACGTCTTTGCGAGTGTGGGAGGAAACCGGAGCACCCGGAGGAAACCCACGCGGGTCACGGGAAGAACGAACAAATGTTTAAGAAGGAACTGCAGATACTGGAGAATCGAGGGTAGACACAAATGCTGGAGAAACTCAGCGGGTGCGGCAGCATCTATGGAACGAAGGAAATAGGCAACGATTTGGCCCGAAACCTTCTCTTCCAATCCAACCTTCACCCATTCCTTCTCTCCACAGATGCTGCCTGACCTGCTGAGTTACTCCATCTGCAGTACCACCATCTGCAGTTCCTTCCTGCACACCCAGAAATGTGTGACTTGTTTATATTTGTTTCTCGGCCTGGGATCTCGAGGGATTGGATGGTAGGATTGGCGTTAGGGTTAGAACTCGATTGAAGATTGAATGGTATTGTTACCGTTTTTCTCAGGTGGGGCTGGATACACTGGTTGAGGATTTGCCCATGGTGAAGAGAGGGGATGAAGAAGCGTGAGCAATGGAAACGATGAAGGATCGGGCGAAGAAGAAGATGAATTAAGGAGGAGTAAGACGTTTGCGCGCTGTCGTTCCACCATGGAGAAGTTTGTTGATATCACATCAAATCTGTCCCACGGTAGAATCAATTGTACCACTGATTTTCTCCACATCAGGGTAGGGTATTTTATCGCGGAAGTCTTCACGGCCTTCTTTGCCGTCCTGGGGAACATTTTTATCTGTTTTGTCGTGGTCAGGAGACGGAAGCTGAGGACAGTGACTAATTTCTTCCTGGTGTCGTTGGCTGTAGCGGACATGTTGGTGGGCGCGGTGGCCATCCCTTGTGCCCTGTTGTCTGATCTCGGCCTCCCGATGTGCAGATACTACCTGTGTGTCCTCATGCTGTGCAGCATGCTTGTGCTCACCCAAGCCTCAATCTTCGGCCTGTTTGCCGTGGCGGTGGAGCGTTACATCGCCGTGCTAGCCCCACTCCGCTACCGGCAGCTGGTGACGCCCAGGAGCACGGCCATGGTCATCTTTGGCTCCTGGACGCTGGCGGTGGTCATCGGCCTGGTGCCGCTGATGGGTTGGCGCAAGGCGGCTACGGCCAACGAGGCCTGCCTCTTCTACAACATCATTGACCAGACTTACATGGTCTATTTCAACTTCATCCTTTGCATGCTGCTCCCGCTGCTGGCCATGTTTGTCATCTACGCCAAGATCTTCACCGAGGCCAGGAGACAAATCCGGAGAATAGCTGAGAGAAACATCAACATTAGTGTGGTGGAGAAGCGACGGAGGGTTGTCCGCAAGGAGCTCCGGACGGCCACCTCGCTCTTCATTCTTCTCTTCTGTTTCGCGCTGAGCTGGATTCCTCTCCACATCCTCAACTGCATTGAGCTCTTCTGCCCACATTGCAACATCCCAACCTCTATCATGCTCACCACCATCATCTTGTCCCACGCCAACTCAGTCGTCAACCCCATAGTGTACGTCTTCAGGATAAGGACCTTCTGGGACGCTTTCCGGGATCTCTTCCCCTGCCTGGGGTTGGTCGGCAAACACTTCAAGCCCGACTTTGCCGGCATGGTTCAGATCGAGCCGTTGGGCAACAGGACCGATGCTTTGCCGGGGAAGTGAGGACCATGGGTGGATCTTCTGGGAAAGCCTTGCCCACCTGTAGAGCACGAAGAAGGGTCCAGATCCGATACCTTCACCAATCCACGTTCTCCAAAGATGCTGCCTGATCGCTGGGTGTATAGAGGCATGCAGCGTG
Source organism: Raja brachyura (assembly GCA_963514005.1). Next base: position 22,942,657 of record OY740819.1, read on the forward strand.
GAAACAGGCCCTTTGGCCCAACTTATGCCTGCTGACCTACACCAGTTGCACCTGCCCACATTTGGCCCATATCCCTCTAAATCTTTCACATCCATGTATCTGTCCAAGTGTCTGTTCAATTGCGTTATTGTACCAGCCTCAACTACCTCCTCTGGCAGCTGGTTCCATGCACCCACCGCCCTGTGTGTGAAACAGTGGTACCCAATTCCTATTAAATCTTTTCCCCACTCACATAAAACCTAGTTGTCTGCTTCTTAATTTCCCTCTGGATCTTGTAAGTCTATTGTTGTCCCAGTTTTGCACCACCCTCTACACGCCATGGGCAATTTACAGATGCCAATGAACCTACAAACTCGCACGCCTTTGGGCTGTGGGAAGAAACCGTAGCAGCCGGAGGGAACCCATGCTCTTTATGGGGAGTTTGCACGTTCCTTCTCTTTCTACCTATGTTTTATCCAGTGGGGAGATTGAACGTGGGTGAGTGGAGCTGTGAGCAGTGGCTTTACCAACTGTACCAAAGTTAGTCCTTAGCCATATAGTCTTTGGGACACACTGGGGTTAGGAAGGTTCATAAGTTCCAGGAGCAGAATTAGGCCATTCGGCCCATCATCTACTCTGCCATTCAATCATGGCTGATCTACCTCTCCCTCTCAACCCCATCCTCCTGCCATCTACCCTTAATCCCTGACACCCGCACTAATCAAGAATCTATCTACCTCTGCCATAAAATTATCCATTGACTTGGCCTCCACAGCTGTCTGTGGCAAAGAATTCTACAGATTCACCACCCTCTGACTAAAGGAGTTCCTCCTCCTCTCCTTTTGAAAGGTAAGACCTTTAATTCTGAGGCTGTGCCCTCTGTTCCTAGACTCTCCCACCAGTGGAAACATCCTCTCCACATCCACTCTATCCAGACCTTTCACTGTTCTGTAAGTTTCAATGAGGTCCCCCCTCAACCTTCTAAACTCCAGCGAGTACAGGCCCAGTGCGGGAAAACGCTCATCATATGCTAACCCACTTGTTCCTGGGATCGTTCTTGTAAACCTCCTCTGGACCCTCTCCAGAGCCGGCACATCCTTCCTCAGATACGGGGCACAAAGCTGCTCACAATACTCCAACTGCGATCTGACCAACGCCTTATCAAACCGCAGCCTGTTTTCATATTCTAGTCCTCTCGAAATAAAGGCTAGCATTGCGTTTGCCCTCCTTACTACCGATTCCACTTACAAATTAACTTTTTGGGAACCCTGTACACAAAGGTCCTAAAGAAATGCAGAAAACTTTCTTGTGTAGGAAGGAACTGCAAACCGAAGAGAGACACAAGAAGCTGGAGTAACTCAGCGGGTCAGTCAGCATCTCTGGAGAAAAGGAGTAGGTTACGTTTCGGGTCGAGACCCTTCTTCAGACTGAGAGTCCTGAATATTGATTTCTCTAACTTCAAGTAATCCTTGTATCCCCCCCCCCCCCCCCCCCCCTCCGTCGCTCCCCCACCCAAGTCATACCAGGTTCAAAGTCATCTTGTTGAGTCTCATTGTCTGTTACCCGTTTTCACCTAGCCCACAGCTAACAATGGTCGGTTTCCTTTATTTCATGGTTACTTTTTGTTCATATCCTTCATTCATTGTTCATTATCTCTTTGCATCGCCGTCTATATCTCTCTTTTCCCTTTCCCCGACTATCAGTCTGAAGAAGGGTCTTGTCCCGAAACGTCACCTATTTCTTTCTTCCAGAGATGCTGCCTGACCCGCTGAGTTACTCCAGCACTCTGTGAAACGTCACCTATCCATGTTCTCCACAGATGCTGCCTGACCCGCTGAGTTACTCCAGCACTCTGTGAAACGTCACCTATCCATGTTCTCCACAGATGCTGCCTGACCCGCTGAGTTACTCCAGCACTCTGTGAAACGTCACCTATCCATGTTGTCCACAGATGCTGCCTGACCCGCTGAGTTACTCCAGCACTCTGTGAAACGTCACCTATCCATGTTCTCCACAGATGCTGCCTGACCCGCTGAGTTACTCCAGCACTCTGTGAAACGTCACCTATCCATGTTCTCCACAGATGCTGCCTGACCCGCTGAGTTACTCCAGCACTCTGTGAAACGTCACCTATCCATGTTCCCCACAGATGCTGCCGGTCCCGCTGAGTTACTCCAGCACTCTGTGAAACGTCACCCATTCCTTCTCTCCAGAATACCATAATATCAGATAATTCGCACCCTTAGTAATTGGCACCATTTGAAAAATCACTTCTTTTTGGAGAGAAGGAATGGGTGACGTTTCGGGCCGTGACCCGAAGGGTCTCGAGCCGAAACGTCACCCATTCCTTCCCTTCACAGATGCTGCCTGACCCGCTGAGTTACTCCAGCACTCTGTGAAACGTCACCTATCCATGTTCTCCACAGATGCTGCCTGACCCACTGAGTTACTCCAGCACTCTGTGAAACGTCACCTATCCATGTTCTCCACAGATGCTGCCTGACCCGCTGAGTTACTCCAGCATTCTCTGTTTCTATCTTCAGTAAACATTATTGATCCCTGCCACCATTTCTAGGAGGGAGGTGACAAATCGTGAATATTTCATTCTTCTCTGGTGTCTCTTTGCTTGTTGTGTGGCCTTGTGGTTTGATGAAATATTCTTCCGTGGTTGCGTGGTAGTATCCAACATAAACCAGACAAGTTGTTATTGTAATTCATTCTGTCATTAGTGAGCTCATTGGGTGTGTAACAACACATCAGATTAGCATCTGTGGAGAACCAGTTCAGAGGTTCATGTCAATGTGAAATGAGTGTAGACGTTGGGAGGTCATGTTGCAGTTGCATAAGACGTTGGTGAGACCGCATTTAGAGTATTGTGTTCCGTTCTGGGCACCGTGTTATAGGAAACATATTGTCAAGCTTGAAAGGGTACAGAGAAGATTTACGAGGATGTTGCCAGGACTAGAGGGTGTGAGCTACAGGGAGAGGTTGAGTAGGCTGGGACTCTATTCCTTGGAGCGCAGCAGGATGGGAGGTGATCTTATAGAAATGTATAAGATTAATAGACAATAGACGATAGGTGCAGGAGTAGGCCATTCGGCCCTTCGAGCCAGCACCGCCATTCAATGTGATCATGGCTGATCATCCACAATCAGTACCCCGTTCCTGCCTTCTGCCCATATCCTCTGACTCCGCTATTTTTAAGAGCCCTATCTAGCTCTCTCTGTGAAAGCATCCAGAGAACCGGCCTCCACCGCCCTCTGAGGCAGAGAATTCCACAGACTCACCACTCTCTGTGAGAAAAAGTGTTTCCTCGTCTCCGTTCTAAATGGCTTACCCCTTATTCTTAAACTGTGGCCCCTGGTTCTGGACTCCCCCAACATCAGGAACATGTTTCCTGCCTTTAGCGTGTCAAAGCCCTTAACAATCTTATATGTTTCAATAAGATACCCTCTCATCCTTCTAAACTCCAGAGTGTACAAGCCCAGCCGCTCCATTCTCTCAGCATATGACAGTCCCGCCATCCTGGGAATTAACCTTGTAAACCTACGCTGCTCTCCCTCAATAGCAAGAATGTCCTTCCTCTAATTAGGGGACCAAAACTGCACACAATACTCCAGGTGTGGTCTCACCAGGGCCCTGTACAACTGCAGAAGGACAGAACCTTCTTTGCTCCTATACTCGACTCCTCTTGTTATTGAGGACAACATGCCATTCACTTTCTTCACTGCGTGCTGTACCTGCATGCTTACTTTCATAGACTGATGAACAAGGACCCCCTTTTCCCAACTTGACGCCATTTAGATAGTAATCTGCCCTCCTGTTTTTGCTACCAAAGTGGATAACCACACATTTATCTGCATTAAACTTCAGCTGCCGGGCCTGTTTCCGCGCTGTATCTCTAAACTGAACATTGTGGGCCGAAGGGCCTGTTCCTGTGCTGTACTGTTCTATGTTCTATCTATTTAGTTTAGTTTAGATTATAATCTGTCTGGGCATCAGCAGCCACTTGTCTACAAACGCACTTTGTGGATCAGGGCAGGTGAACACAATATCTCAGCACAACTTTCACAACTCCTGCTTCACCTCAGAACAACACTTCCTGTTGTTGTGACGTTGGTATGGCAGCGTATATTTGCAGCCTCTGTTTATAACTAACACCTCACTCTTTACCTCGCCCATAAACAACGGCAGATTATGGGCAAGAACCCATGTTTCCCGCATAACATGCCTGTCCCAATATTGCCTTATGAAGAAGAAGGAGGAGGCCGTTCAGCCCATTGAGGTCTATGCTGGCTTCCAGTTGCTAACTTTAACTCCCCCTCCCATTCCCACACTAATCAGTCTGCCCTGGACCTCCTCCATTGTCAGAGTGAGGCCCAGCTCAAATTGGAAGAACAGCACCTCATATTTTATTGGGCAGCTTTCAGTGGTATAAACATTGACTTCTCTAACTTCAAGTGGCCCTTGCTTTCCCAATCTCGCCCTCCCCTCCTCTATCCCAGTTCTCCCACCTGTCTTACTGTCTCCGACTACATTCTCTCTCTGTCCCGTGCCCTCCCCTCACATCAGTCCGAAGAAGGGTCTCAACCCGAAATGTCATCCAGAGATGCTGCCTGTCCCGCTGAGTCACTCCAGCATTTTGTGTCTACCTGGCTCTCAGAGTTTAGTTTAGTTCAATGGGCAGCTGTAGAACAGCGGGTTCGATCCTGACTACGGGCGCTGTCTGTACAGAGTTTGTACGTTCTCCCCGTGACCTGCGTGGGTTTTCTCCAGATGCTCCGGTTTCCTCCCACACTCCATAAACTTGCGGGTTTGTAGGTTAATTGGAATTGGTAAAATTGTACATTTTCCCCAGTGTGTAGGAGAGTGCTAGTATACGGGGTAATTGCTGCTCAGTGTGGCCTCGGTGGGCCGAAGGGCCTGTTTCCACACTGTATCTCTAAAGTCTTTAGTTTATTGTCACGTGTACCGAGGTACAGTGTTTTGTTTCATGCTAACCAGTCAGCAGAACGACAATACATGATTACAATCGAGCCGTCCACAGTTTACGGAAACATGGCAAAGGGAATAACGTTTAGTGCAAGATAAAGTCCAGGAAAGGCAGATCAAAGATAGTCTGAAGTAAGTAAAAATGTTGGAGAAACTCAGCGGGTGAGGCAGCAAATATGGAGCGAAGGAATAGGTGACGTTTCGGGTCGAGACCCTTCTTCAGTCAGATAGTCTGAGGGTCTCCAGAGGTAGGTAGTAGTTCAGGGCCACTCTCTAGTTGTTGGCAGTTGCCTGATAACAGCTGGGATGAAACTGTCCCTGAATCTGGAGGTGTGCGTTTTCACACTTCTGCACCTTTTGCACAGTGGCAGAGGGGAGAAGAGGGAGTGGCCGGGGTGAGACTGGTCCTTGATGATGCTGCTGGCCTTGCCGAGGCAGCGTGGGGTGTAGATGGAGTCGGTGGAAGGGAGGTTGGTTTGTGTGATGGTCTGGGCTGCGTCCACAATTCGCTGCGATTTCTTGCGGGCTTGGATGGAGCTGTTCCCAAACCGTGCTGTGATGCGTCCCGATAAAATACTTTCTACGACGTATCGGTCGAAGTTGGCAAGAGTTGTTGGGGACATGCTGAACTTCTTAAGCCTTCTAAGGAAGTAGATCATTGGTGTGCCTTCTTGGCCATTGCTTCAATGTGACATGTTGTTGGTGAGATTTACTCCAAGGAACCTGCAACTTTCAACACTATTCTGTGCCGCCAGATTATACCAGGGTGTGTGTCTATTTCACTTCCTGAAGTCGATCACTATCTCCTTTTTCTTGCTGACATTGAGAGAAAGATTTTTATTTTGACCTCAATTCACGAGGTTATCATCCTTAAAGTTCCGTGCCGCTTTGAATATCATCTGTCATTTGTACAATTTCTCTCCTTCCCTCCTAGTTTTAGTTTGGAGATACAGCACGGAAACAGGCCCTTCGGCCCACCGAGTCCGCGCCGACCAGCGATCCCCGCACACTAACATTATCCTACACACACTGGGGACAATTTACACATTTACACCAAGCCAATTAACCTACAAAGCTGTACGTCTTTGGAGTGTGGGAGGAAACCGGAGCTCCCGGAGAAAACCCACGCAGGTCACGGGGAGAACGTGCAAACTCCGTACAGACGGCGCCCGTAGTCAGGATGAAACCCGGGTCTCCAGCGCTGTGAGGCAGCAACTCTACCGCTGCACCACCATGCCGGCCCTTATTTCTAAATGCGTCTGCTCACAAAGTTGTCTTTAATGTCCTTATCAATTCTTAACGTGTCCAGTTCGTGTTAGGGAATACTCTGTATCTAAGAAAAAGCAATGAAGGCAGATACGGGCGAAGTCTCGGGGCATTCCTCTGTTATAAACCAACTTCAGACACAATGTGTTTCATTTTGAGGATCTGACCTTTGAGATTTTTCAGTGATGTTTCAATGAGACATTTGTGTTATTTTCCAGTCATGATGACATTCACACTCTAGTCCAGTCATGTTTCCACCACGGTCTCGATTTGATGGGTAAGAATGAGATGCCTGGCCTGTCCCACTGACGCAACTATCTCGGCGACTGCCGGCACCCGTCATAGGTCTTTGCAGGTCGCCGAAAATGTGCAGCATGTTGAAAATCCAGCGGCGACCAGAAAAACGCTACGACTCTTTGGGCGACTGAGGAGACGACTCACGAACATGCAGGCGACATGTCGCAGGGCGAAGCCTGTATCGTCGTGAGTAGTCGCCCAAAAAGTCGTACCTTATTCTGGTCGCCGCTGGATTTTCAACATGTTGACATTTTTCGGCGACCTGTAACAACCTTTGCCGGTAGTCACCGAAAAAGTTGCATTAGTGGGACAGGCCCTTAACACGTTCACACTCGTTCTACCCACAAGCCAAGTCCAATTTACTGAGATCAATTCACCTATTAAACTAGGAGATTAAGAGGGGATCTTATAGAAACTTACAAAATTCTTAAGGGGTTGGACAGGCTAGATTGTTCCCGATGTTTGGTAAGTCCAGGACAAGGGGTCACAGCTAAAGGATAAGGGGGAAATCCTTTAAGACCGAGATGAGAAATACTTGATTCTCTGGAATTCTCTGCCACAGAAGGTAGTTGAGGCCAGTTCATTGGCTATATTTAAGAGGGAGTTAGATGTGACCCTTGTGGCTAAAGGGATCAGAGGGTATGGAGAGAAGGCCGGTACAGGATACTGAGTTGGATGATCAGCCATGATCATATTGAATGGTGGTGCAGGCTCGAAGGGCCGACTGGCCTACTCCTGCACCTAATTTCTATGTTTTTATGTAAACTGCACATCTTTGGAATGTGGGAGAAAACCGGAGCACGGTGGTGCAGCGGGTAGAGCTGCTGCCTCACAGCGCCAGAGACCCGGATTCGATCCTGACTACGGGTGCTGTCTGTACGGAGTTTGTAGCCAGGATCGAACCCGGGTCTCTGGCGCTGTGAGGCAGCAGCTCTACCCGCTGCGCCACCGTGGCATCTCTATTAGTGCGCTGGCAGTGGAGACATGTTGGTTGTGTTGTCTTGTTGCGGTAGCGTGTAGGCCTTGAGGTTAAACCTACACAGTATTAGCCCCATGAGATTCTTACCTCTTTGCATATTTTTCATTCATTGCTCTTTATCTCTCAACATCATCGTCTATATATCTCGTTTCCATAATCCCCGGACTCTCAGTCTGTAGATGGGTCTCGACCCAAAACGTCGCCCATTCCTCCTCTCCAGAGATGCTGCCTGTCCCACTGAGTTACTCCAGCACTGTGTCTCTCTTCGGTTTAAACCAGCATCTGCAGTTCCTTCCTACACAATATTAGCTGGGATATTGCCATTATTCATGACAACTGAGATTGATTTAAGGGTCACCTACTAGATCTATTGTTGGGGAAGTTTAAAAAAGGTAACACAGAGAGTTGTGAGTGTGGAATTCTCTGCCTCAAGAGGGCGGTGGAGGCCGGTTCTTTGGATACTTTCAAGAGAGAGCTAGATAGGGCTCTTAAAAATAGCGGAGTCAGGGGATATGGGGAGAAGGCAGGAACGGGGTACTGATTGGGGATGATCAGCCATGATCATATTGAACGGCGGTGCTGGTTAGAAGGGCCGAACGGCCTACTCCTGCACCTGTTGTCTATTGTCTATTGTAAGTGTAGACAGTTCTATTAATCTCCAAACCTGTACGTCTTTGGAGTGTGGGAGGAAACCAGAGCACGGGGAGAAAACCCACGCAGGTCACGGGGAGAAGTTACTCCATGGAGTAACTTATCATAAGTTATCATATGTTATCATAAGTGTTGTACTGATGAGAATGTTTCTTGCCACCGGCATTGCATCACAAGTCAGCATGGACAAGTAGTGGGGAAAGATTGAGTAATGAATTCTGCTATTTTCAGCATCCGATACATCAGAGATACTTGCTGCAAAGCCTGCCAAGATTGCAACCGTGAAGTTTTAACACGGTTAAAACTTTAGGGGAAAACCCACAGGGAATAAAAGGGACAACTGAACGTGAGTAATGGCACAAAAATAAATCTCTTTTTCTGACAGTCGGTTGTGGCTGAATGGAGTTAATTGGATTTGTCGAACGAACCATGAGAGACTTGTCTGAAGTGAGAAACCTTTCCCTTCCGTCCCCAGATAACAGCTCCAACAGAAAGGCCAAAGAGGGGAGGAGTTTGTATAGTTATATCTGAGGGACACTGGCTGGAATTTCTCTGATCCAAAGCTTCCTTGAAGGATATTCTCTGGGAGATGAGCCGGGTCAAATCAAGCAGACATCAGTCGGGGAACATCCAGAGAATAAATATATTATAATGTGTAGGAAGGAACTGCAGATGCTGGTTTAAACCGAAGACAGACACAAAAAGCTGGAGTAACTCTGCGGGACAGGCAGCATCTCTGGAGGGAAGGAGTGGGTGACATTTCGGGTCGAGACCCTTCTTCAGACTGATGTCGGGAGTGGACGGGACAGAGATAGAATGTAGGAGTCGGAGACAGTAAGACTGGTGGGAGAACTGGGGAGGGAGAGAGAGGGAAAGCAAGGGCTACTTGAAGTTTGAGAAGTCAATGTTCAATGTTCTCCGCAGATGCTGCCTGACACGCTGAGTTACTCCAGCTTTTTGTCTAGTTTAGTTTAGAGATACAGATGGAAACAGGCCCTTCGGCCCACTGAGTCCATGCCTACCAGCAATCCCCGCACATTACCACTATCCTACACACACTAGGGACAATTTACAATTTTTACCGAAGCCAATTAATCCACAAACCAGTACGTATTTGGAGTGTGGGATGAAACCGGAGCTCCTGGAGAAAACCCACGCAGGACACGAGGAGAACGTACAAACTCCACACAGACAGCACCCGTAGTCAGGATCAAACCCGGGTCTCTGGTGCTGTGAGGCAGCACCTCTACCCGCTGCGCCACCGTGCCGCCCAAGTTATAAAATCGTAGAGTGATACAGCATGGAAACAGGCCCTTCGGCCCAACTCAACCATGCCAATCAAAATGCCTCATCTAAACCAGTCCCATTTGTCAACATTTGGCCCATAACTGGATAGACTCGGTTTATACTCTCCAGAATTTAGGAGATTGAGAGGGGATCTTATAGAAACTTACAAAATTCTTAAGGGGTTGGACAGGCTAGATGCGGGAAGATTGTTCCCGATGTTGGGTAAGTCCAGAACAAGGGGTCACAGCTTAAGGATAAGGGGGAAATCCTTTAGGACCGAGATGAGAAGGACTTTTCTCACACAGAGAGTGGTGGGTCTCTGGAACTCTCTGCCACAGAGGGTAGTTGAGGCCAGTTCATTTGCTATATTTAAGAGTGAGTTAGATGTGGCCCTTGTGGCTAAGGGGATCATGGGGTATGAAGAGAAGGCAGGTACGGGATACTGAGTTGATCAGCCATGATCATATTGAATGGCGGTGCAGGCTCGAAGGGCCGAATGGCCTACTCCTGCACCTAATTTCTATGTTTCTATAAGCAAGGCCGAGACAGATTGGATGTGGAGAGGATGTTTCCACTAGTGGGAGAGTCTAGAACCAGAGAGCACAGCCTCAGAATAAAAGAATGTACCTTTAGAATGGAGATGAGGAGGAATTTCTTTAGGCAGAGGGTGGTGAATCTGTGGAATGTGGAATGACAGTGGAGGCTAAGTCATTGAGTATTTTTAAATTGGAGATTGACAGGTTCTTGATTAGTGTGGGTGTCAGGGGTTTTGGGGAGAAGGCAGGAGAATGGGGTTAGGAGGGAGAGGTAGATCAGCCATGATTGGATGGGGAGTTGGAAGCAGGGGAAGGCCAGGACATGTCAGGACTGGCAACAGATGACCTCAGGCAGGGAGAATCACTGATTGTTGGCTGGGGACAGTGTGATCCCAAGTAGGTCATCGTTGTGGACTGTGGGACTGGTTCACTGAGCTGTAGTGGAGGTAAGGGACAAGGGGAGGAAGAGGGAGGGCAGTGTTTGCAGAAGTTACCAGAAATTACAGAATTCAATGTTCATACCGCTGGGGTGTAAGCTGCCCAAGCAAAATATGAGGTGCTGTTCCTCCAAATTGCACTGGGCCTCACTCTGACAATGCAGTAAGCCCAGGACAGAACGGTCAGGGTGGGAATGGGAGTTAAAACGGTTTGCAACTGAGAGACTATGAACAGAGTGCATCACTAACGGAAGAAGGGTCTCGACCCGAAACGTCGCCCATTCCTTCTCTCCAGAGATGCTGCCTGTCCCGCTGAGTTACTCCAGCATTTTGTGTCTATTGTCACGAATTAAACCGTGAACGATGTGTAGGAAGGAACTGAAGGTGCTGGTTTACACTGAAGATAGATAGATACAAAATGCTGGATTATTTGACTTAAAAGAGGATCTTGACCCGAAACGTCACCCATTCCGTCTCCCCAGAGATGCTGCCTGTCCCACTGAGTTACTCCAGCATTCTGTGTCGAAGAATGGACTGTTTTTGGTTGCACTGAGGATTTGGGGTTGATCTTGACATTGGTGTTATCACCAGTCGACCACATTGCCATTTCCACCTCTAGTCTTCTTTCGTGTCCATCTTCCATGTTTCAAATGTTGACCTCGCTGTCATTGCCCGTCCAGAAAAGGACGCAAGCTTCTGGTGGCAATCGGTGGGAGCCATCACTTGTCGCTGTAGAAAATGGTGGCAGCAGAATTAGCTCGGGATACGTCCAGTTTCCAGCCCCGCGATGTGGACGCTTCTGCTATGGGGCCTCCACCTTTCGGATATAGGAGGAATCGAATATAGGAGCAAAGAGGTAATTCTGGAGTTGTACAGAGCCCTAGTGAGACCACACCTGGAGTATTGTGTGCAGTTTTGGTCCACTAATTTGAGGAAGGACATTCTTGCTACTGAGGGAGTGCAGCATAGGTTTACAAGGTTAATTCCCGGGATGGCGGGACTGTCATATGCTGAGAGAATGGAGCAGCTGGGCTTGTACACTCTGGAGTTTAGAAGGATGAGAGGTCATCTCATTTAAACATATATGATTGTTGAGGGTTTGGACACGCTAGAGGCAGGAAACATGTTCCCGATGTTGGGGGAGTCCAGAACCAGGGGCCACAGTTTAAGAATAAGGAGTAAGCCATTTAGAACAGAGACGGGGAAGGGCTTTTTCTCACAGAGAGTGGTGAGTCGGTGAAATTCTCTGCCTCAGGGGGCGGTGGAGGCTAGTTCTCTGGAAACTTTCAAGAGAGCTAGATAGGGCTCTTAAAAATAGCAGAGTCAGGGGATAAGAGGAGAAGGCAGGTACAGGGTACTGATTGGGGATGATCAGCCATGATCACATTGAATGGCGGTGCTGGCTCGAAGGGCCAAATGGCCTACTCCTGCACCTATTGTCTATTGTCTATTTAATGAGACAACAATGTTCCTGCACTTGACTCGATGATTCAATAACTCACCCTAGAAAGTCAGAATCTGCCACAGTGGCCACAATTGAAAGTACTCTTTGCGTTAGTGATGTTCTGTGGGTCTGTGGCCTTGTAGTCATCGTGTGCCCTTGCGTGCTACCAACTGTAGGTGGCAATATCGAGCAAAATTCATTCCATTCTCTAACTTGGACAAAAATGCTGGAGAAACTCAGCGGGTGAGGCCGCATCTATGGAGCGATGGAAATAGGCAACGTTTCAGGTCGAGACCCTTCTTCAGACTCCGTCTTCGCCGCATCTGCACCCAGGATGAGAAAACACACAACTCACTGACTTCATCCGCTTCACCACTAACTTCCATCCGGCACTCAAATACACCTGGACCATTTCCGACACTTCCCGACCATTCCTTGACCTCGCTATCTCCATCGCAGGTGATAGACCACTGACCGACATCCACTATAAACCCACTGACTCCCACGGCTATCTAGACTACACTTCTTCCCACCCTGCTTCCTGTAAGGACTCCATCCCCTACTCCCAATTCCTCCTTCTACGCCTCATCTGCACCCAGGATGAGAAAACATTCCCTCCATAGAGGTACTGTAGTGTACAGCATGGAATCAGGCCCTTCGGCCCACTGAGTCCAACGTTACAAACATTTTTTGGAAGAGAGGAGTTGTACCTCCCCGTGCCATTCGGGCAGGAAAAGTTCAACAAAGACACCCCTAAACACACAAGGGTCAACATTTCCCCCCATTCGTGATAAATGTCTAACTCAAAATGCCACTATAGCACACTCCTTTGTCTCTTGTACAAAACTGCATAAATTTTGGAATGAAATTTTTGGAACTTTTACAAACACAAAATTGAACCCCAATACAGAACTGATTATCTTTGGATCAATGGAAGAGGGAAGTAAATTAATTACGTTCCAAGAAGCTCTTCTTAATTATGGTTTAATAACAGCAAAAAAACATACTGAAATTATGGAAAAACGCAACCACGCCAAAGTTCAAAATGTGGATTTCAAATATGTCGGAAACGCTGCATGCTGAAGAAATGAGATTCCTCCTACTAGACAACGTAGACCAATTCTTAAAGACTCGGTCTCCTTTTATCGACTTTTTACAAGCATATGGTGCAACATAACACAGCCGTAGAAATTAAATGGTTCAGAACCGGGTGACGGACAGGTAAAGATACGAAATTGGTAAATCTCTCCTCATTTATTTTCTCACTACTTTCTCTTTTTCTCTCAATCTTCTAAGCTTTTTATCTCTGCTCTCCATCTCTTTCGCTATCTGTTTCTATGCGTTTGTCTATGCGTTTGTCTATCCATCTCGACTCTCTTTATTTCCCTTTTTCTTTCACTGTTCTTTTATTATTAAATTAAAAACACAACGTTGTACAAGAATGGTAATGTGTGTGTATTAGGTACTCAGGTACCACACTATTGTACTTACATCTAACAAAAATTAAATTTAAAAATAAATAAATAAAAACATTTCCAAGTACTATCCCAGAGCAGCCTAGTTTAGTTTCTTATTTTCACGCAGCGAGTCGCAGTAAAAAGCTTTATGTTGCATGCTAACCAGTCAGTGGAAAGACTATTCATGATTTTGTTTTTCACCCATGTGTGGAATTCTCTGCCACAGAAGCCGATTCACTGGATGTTTTCAAGAGAGTTAGATTTAGCTCTTCGGTCTAATGGAATCAAGGGATATGGGGAGAAGGCAGGAACGGGTTACTGATTATGGATGATCAGCCATGATCACATTGAATGGCGGCGCTGGCACGAAGGGCCGAATGGCCTACTTCTGCACCTATTTTTTATGTTTCTATGTTTACAATCAAGCCGTCCACAGTGTACAGATACAGGATAGAGGGAATTATGTTTAGTGTAAGATAAAGTCCGATTAAGCTCCAATGAGGTAGATGGGTGGTCAGGACCGCTCTCTAGTTGGTGATAGGATGGTTCAGTTGCCTGATAACAGCTGGGAAGAAACTGCCCCTGACTCTGGAGGTGTGGGTTTTCACACTTCTGTACCTCTTGCTGGATGAGAGAGGGGAGAAGAGGGAGTGGCAGGGGTGCGACCGGTGAGTTTCACGGACAAAATGTCTCACGAAATCTTCACACAATGAATGAGCACGTCTGAGTTGGGACGGTTATGAATCATTTCTTCCGAGAACCAGTTAACTTCAGTGAGTTTGCAAGTGTGGGTAAACTGAAATGAACTTCCACTTTAACAGGGACTGTTTCACTGAACTCAATGATACGTTAATAGCCACGTGCACTCAGAAATTGTCAAGTTACTTACTGGCAAAATTAAAAACCGTAATTGCCAATATGTTTGCCAGGGCGGCACGGTGGCGCAGCGGGTAGAGCCACTGCCTCACAGCGCCAATGATCCAGGTTCCATCCTGACCTCAGCTTCTGTCTGTGTGGTGTTTGCACCTTCTTCCTGTTCTTCTTCCTCGTGTCCGGCCATTTTGTATACCATGTCTTTCCGGTCGGTCAGCGACGGTTGTTGGTCGGCGGTTGCAGAATTGGTCACTGTGGTCGAGCTCCTGTCATCAGCGTTGCCCGGGATGCACCACGTCGAGGCTTCTGCTCGCATCCCAATCTTCCCGTGACCACGTGGGTTTTCTACGGGTGCTCCGGCTTCATCCCACACTCCAAAGACGTGTGGGTTTCTAGGTTAATTGGCCTCTGCAAATTGCCCCTGGTGTGTAGGGAGTGGATGAGAAAGTGGGATAACATAGAACTAGTGTGAACGGGTGATCGATGGTCAGCATGGACTAGGTGGGCCGAAGGGCCTGTTTCCATGCTGTATCTATAAACTGAATGAATGGTTTGACATTTTCTGTAGCTACGCACCTGTTATTGTGACAGATTAGGGAGAGGCAGCATGGCTTGGAGGCTTCATAATTTAACCCTGACATGTTTGGGTTGGGTGTGAACAGTAAATGGTGGCGACTAAGTCAGGTAGAGTTTATTGCCACCTGTACAGGTACGGTGAGATACATGTACAATGAAAACCTTGCTTGCAGCAACATCACAGGCACACCGACTCACACAACACACGGAGCATAAATGATACATGAATTCTGCAAAAAAGTCTGTGCAAGGAAACAAGACATTAGTGAGACCGAGAGTCCAACTACATGGTTCTTTGAAAGTAGCAAGGTAGACAAAAGTGCTGGAGAAACTCAGCGGGTGCAGCAGCATCTATAGAGTGAAGGAAATAGGCAATGTTACGGCCCGAAACCCTTCTTCAGATTTTGAAAGTAGCAAAACTGTTTTAATTTTAATTCCATTCCATTTCCATTCCTTCTCTCCAGAGACGCTGCCTGTCCCGCTGAGTTACTCCAGCATTTTGTGTCTATCTTTGGTGTAAACCAGCATCTGTAGTTCCTTCCTACATGTTTTAGTTTACTATAGTTCAGAATAGAATAGAATGCCTTTAATTGTCATTCAAACAGACAAGGTTTGAACAAAATCTCATTCCTACAGTCATGACATTACATAAAACCCAAGACACACACTTAACACAGTTTACACAAACATCCCTCACAGTGAATCTCACTGTGATGGAAGGCAAAGGTCTTATCTCTTGCCTTTGTTCTTCTCCTGCGGTCCAGCAGTCCAACTGCAGCGTCGAGGTGACTGGGGCTCCCGATGTTAAAGCCCCCGGCGGGCGATGGTGAGTCCTATGGCCGCTAACCCGCGCCGGGCGATGTTAGGCCCCGCTCCGTGTCCTTTAAACCCCACGATTCCAGCGGGGGAAGTTGCCGTTGTGGGAGCTCCGAAAATCAGTCTCCCACCAGGGACCTGGAGCTCCCGAAGTTCCTGTCCACCGGGCCTGTGGCCGGAGCCTCTGAAGCTCCGAAGTCGGGTCGCCACCACAGCTCTCCCCGCTCTGAAGTCGGCCAGCTCCGCGATGGAGAGTCCGCAGGCTCCGCGACTGGAGCCCTCAGGTCAGTTCCGGCCGGAGGTTGCCGCCGGCTCCACGATGTTAGGCCCAACGACACCGGAGACCCGACGGGGAAAAAGTCGGGTCCCCGTACAGGGGGGACGAGATTAAACGGTTTCCCCCACCCCCCTTTACTGTAAGTCTGTTATTGTCACGCATACTGAGGTACAGTGAAAAGGTGCGATCCAGTCAAAGAAAAGAGTGAACATGATTAAAATCACAGTGCACAGATACAGGATCAAGTACACAGCATTTACACGTAGTGCAAAGATATAACATTGAAATATGATAATGTTCAATTAAAGAAAGTTCTTCTTCAAATCTTTTTTTTTAAATTCAGATATTTTTATTAATCTATCCATTTTCTCCAGAGATACTGCCTGGCCCGCTGAGTTACTCCAGCATTTTCTGTCTGACCCGCTGAGTTACTCCAACATTATGTGTCTATCTTTGGTATAAACCAGCATCTGCAGTTCCTTTTAATTGTATTAGCAAGAAGTGAGTTTGCCGTCGACCAACTTACCAACAAAATGAAACTATGTGTTCTCACTTTTCTCAGCTCATCAGTTTTGTGGTGAGGTGATTATGAATGTTCTAGCAACCCAGATCATACTATTTGCATGGGCATTTATTTTTCAATTCTAACTTACTGGCAATGTTAGTTAACCGAAGTAAAGTCATAAACACCATGACGTTCTTGAACAACGGCCAGAACCACTCAACTCAAGTCAAGGGTATTATTATATTGTCACAAGGAATTGCAGGAAAAATGTTCCTGATGTTGGGGGAGTCCAGAACCAGGGGTCACACAGTTTAAGAATAAGGAGTAGGCCATTTATCACCGAGATGAGGAAAAACATTTTCACCCAGAGAGTTGTGAATCTGTGGAATTCTCTGCCACAGGAGGCAGTGGAGGCCAATTCACTGGATATATTCAAGAGATTTAGCTCTTAGGGCTAACGGAATCAAGGGATATGGGGAGAAAGCAGGAACGGGGTACTGATTTTGGATGATCAGCCAGGGTCATATCGAGTGGCGATGCCGGTGCGAAGGGCCGATTGGCCTCCTCCTGCATCTGTTTTCTAGGTTTCTATGTTTCTAACCTGGTGATGTGGGACGAGGCTTCTGCACCTCCTGCCGACGGTAGCAGTGAGAACAAGATACAGCCCTGACGGTGCTATCCGTGATGACCCTTTATGAGGCAGCGCCCCATGTAGGTGCTTGTGATGTAGAAACAAACAACTACAGATGCTGGTTTACAAAAAAAGATAGTAAGTGCTGGAGTAACTCAGCGGGTCAGGCAGCATCTGTGGAGAACATGGATAGGTGACGTTTCACAGAGTGCTGGAGTAACTCAGCGGGTCAGGCAGCATCTGTGGAGAACGTGGATAGGTGACATTTCACAGAGTGCTGGAGTAACTCAGCGGGTCAGACAGCATCTGTGGAGAAATGAAATAGATAGTGATCATTGTTGCTGGCTCTGATTCTAACTGCCTACAGGCAGCAATTGAAGCGCGCACACCCAGAGGTGAGGACTGGTCGGGGGGGGGGGGGGGGGGGGGGGTGTGGGGCAGAGGAACAACTCCAGGACTGTTTGGAGTCTGTAGACTGGGCAATGGTCAGGGACTCAACTCGGTCATGGACCTGAACGAATACGCCACAGTCGTTACAGACTTCATAAAGAAATGTGTGGAGGACTGCATCCCCACCAAAACCTTCCGAGTGTTTCCCAATCAGAAGCCTTGAATGAACCATGAGATCCGCACTCTTCTGCAGTCAAGGTCCCGGGCATGCAGGTCTGGAGATACAGATGTCTACAAGAAGTCCAGATACCACCTTGGTAAGGCCATCAAAAAGGCCAAAGGGGACTTCTGCTCCAAGCTGGAGGATGAGACGGATGTTCGGCAACTGTGGCGGGGCCTGAAGGCAATCACCTCCTACAAGGCAAAATCAGGAGGCAGTTCAAATGTCAGCGAAGCATCACTCCCTGATGAGCTCAATGCGTTTTACGCACGCTTTGATAGGGAGAACACTGATGTGCCTTCCCGAGGCCCCATTCGCTGTGATGGTATTTCAGTCTCAGTCACAGAGGCCGACGTCAGGAAATCCTTCAGAGGGGTGAACCCTCGAAAAGCGTCTGGACCTGATGGTATACCTGGTCGTGTTCTAAAAACCAGTGCGGACCAACTGGCTGGAGTCTTTACGGACATTTTCAACTTGTCACTTCTGAGGTGTGAGGTTCCCACCTGCTTCAAAAGGGCATCAATAATACCAGTACCCAAGAAGAGCAAGGTGACGTGCCTCAATGACTATCGACCTGTGGCATTAACGCCTGTGGTGATGAAATGCTTTGAGGGGTTGATCATGGCGCAAATCAACTCCTACCTCGACAAAAACCTGGACCCACTGCAGTTCGCTTACCGCCACAACAGATCAACGGTGAATGCGATCTCGCTGGCCCTCCACTCAGCTCTGGACCACTTGGACAACAAAAACGTATATGTCAGGCTGTTATTCATTGACTACAGCTCAACATTTAACACAATCATCCCCTCTAAGCTGGTTACCAAGCTCTCAGAACTGGATCTCTGCGCATCCCTCTGCAATTGGATCCTCGACTTCCTCATTCACAGACCACTGTCTGTCCGTATTGGTGGAAATGTATCAGACTCGATAACAATCAGCACGGGAGTACCTCAAGGCTGCGTGCTCAGCCCCCTGCTGTACTCACTCTATACTCATGACTGCATAGCCGGCCATAGTGCGAACTCCATCATCAAGTTTGCCGACGACACCACTGTTGTGGGACGTATCACTGATGGGGATCAGTCAGAGTATAGAAGAGAGATCGAGCAACTGTCCATATGGTGCCAGCACAATAACCTGGTCCTCAACATCAGCAAAACCAAGGAACTGATTGTGGACTTTGGAAGGAGTAGGATGGGGACCCACAGTCCCGTTTATATCAACGGGTCGATGATTGAAAGGGTCAAGAGCTTCAAATTCCTGGGCGGGCACATCTCTGAAGATCTTTCCTGGTCCGAGAACACAGATGCAATTATAAAGAAAGCTCACAGGCGCCTATTCTGTTGTTTGGGGACAACCTGCCCAAACAGGTAAAAGACTCGACGAAGACGCAAAAGCCGTCGGCATGATTAAGATGCCGGCCTCTACCAGGTCCTCATATATTCTGTGGCAGCGCCCCTACGCATCCACCAGTAGGCTGCATTATCACAGCGAAAGAACAGCTGGTGAAAGCTCGAAGGCCCTACAACCCACACAAAGGTCTTTTTTAAGCCATGTCCCAGAACGGCCTACCAGGGAAATGTGCCAACCCCACATCACAGCGCCTCCACCTCCCAGGAACTAAGGGCGGAGAAAACCAACACAGCACCACTGGTAACCATGGAGGTAGGTGGGTCTGGTTGCCCTCGGAACATAGCATGTGTAACTTCTTCACAGGTTGGGGGCAGGTTACACTTGTTTAGGGAGGCATGGAGTTCTGTAACTTCTGATCCTTTTATACTCCACAGTATTCAGGGATACAAAATTGAATTTGTTGACAAACTCCTCCTTCCGGTTCAACATGCACCTAGCCAAAAGTTTGTGCTTTCACAAAAAGAGAAAGTGGAAGGTCATGCGGAACTGTTAAGACTACATAATAGAGAAAACCAAACATGAATCTCTCGAGTTTGTATCAAACATCTTCACCAAAAACAAAAAAGATGGCGGATGCCGCATCATTATTGATTTGACGCAACTGAATACTTTTGTGCAGTACACCCACTTCAAAATGGAAACTTTTGTTACTGCTAAGCAACTAGTTTCCAAGGGGTACTTCATGGCTTGCAATGATCTAAAAGATGCATACTACTCAGTACCTATAGACAAAGATCACCGCAGATATTTGAAATTTATCTGGAAGGGGCAGCTCTGGCAGTATAAAGCACTGCCTAATGGATTAACATCACCCCCCAGTCTGTTTACTAAAATATTGAAACCAGCTTTGCCGTTTCTTCCAAAACAAAAACATATTGTCATGGCGTATCTCAATGACATCCTAATTGTGGGGAAAACTTTGGAATTGGCTAAATTGGCTGTCTCAGCCACCAAGATCCTATTTCAAAAATTGGGATTTATTATCCATCCAGACAAATCCAAGTTAACCCCTTCTGTGACTATGGATTATTTGGAGTTCACGATTGCTCTGTTCATATGTCGGTCACCTTGTTAAAGGACAAAGCAACAGCTTGATAGAGGCATGTAACAGCCTTGTTTGCGTCAGTAAACCATCTATTCGGCAGGGTAATTGGGAAGTTCGTGGCTGCGTTTCCAGCCACACAATTTGGACCCTTACATTGCCAAAATCTACAGAGGGCCAAAATTGCAGCACTCCAACACCATGCTGGCCATTTTGACAGGCCAATGCAATTACCAGCCAAAGCAAAATTGGAATTGCGATGATGGATTAGCAATGTTCAACATTGCTCTAATCCCATCACAGTCACAAACCCTTCGGCTGGGTTACAAACTGACGCCAGCACTCACGGCTGGGGAGCAACCGATACCACCTCCAGTTGCGGTGGTAGATGGAATGCACATGAGTTAACTTCACTTCAGACACTGGATATCAATCATCTAGAGATGTTGGGAGCGTTTCACGGACTTTGGGCTTACTGTTCGCACATGCACTATCTGCATGTTCGCCTACAAATTGACAACACCACCGTAGTGGCATACATTAATCATATGGGTGGAATCAAGTCGATATCTTGTGATGAATTGGCCAATTCAATCTGGCACTGGTGCATAGAAAGAAACATTTGGATATCAGCTACTTACCTTCCAGGTAAGCTCAATACAGTGGCGGACACCAGGTCACGCATATTCAATGACAACACCGAATGGATGTTGGACCACCGGGTATTTACTGACATTGTAGCTCGGTATGGAACGCCAGATATCGACCTTTTTGCATCCATACTTAATCACCAGATACCAACATATGTTGCATGGGAACCAGACCCTGGGGCAGTAGCGATGGATGCTTTCTCACTACACTGGGGGGATTTGTTTTTCTATGCATTTCCCCCCTTTTGCCTCATCAGTCGGGTCTTGCGGAAAATTCAACAAGACTCTGCATTGGGTATTTTGGTTGTACCCCATTGGCCTACTCAGTCATGGTTCCCTGTGGTACTCGACATGGTCTCAGAACCATGTATTCCAATCTCCAAACGCCCGAGTTTGCTAGTACATCCTGTGACAGGGGAGAGTCACCCATGCCATGACCGGATGAACCTATTGGTTTGCAGGATTTGAAAAGACCTCTCCTGGAATTTGGGCTGTCGGACCGAACTATGAATATCATCACGGCATCATGCAGAGAGTCCACTAGGAAACAGTACCTCACCCATATCAAAAAGGGGAGGTATTTTGTACCAGGACAGACACTGCTTACAACACAGCCACCATCACGGATGTGCTGGAGTTCCTGGCAAGTGTACATTTCGATGAAGGCTTGAGTTATAGTGCCATCAACTGCACAAGAAGTGCCCTATCCTCCTACCTGGGACAGGGGTTAGAACACCATGGAGTAGGATCTCACCCTCAGGTGTCAAAACTTATGAGGGGTATTCTTAACTCAAATCCCCCCAGGCCTCGATATTCCCAGACCTGGGATATTGGCATTGTCCTGACCCTGCTCAGAGATTGGGTCCCTTTCACTAACCAAACTAACGTATAAAATGGTGATGCTGATGGCACTTGTAACGGCGCAGCGGGTCCAGTCTTTGCACAAACTAGACTGGACGCCATCGCAACATCCCAAAATAAGGTAACCTTTCACATTTATGAGTTACTTAAACAGAACAGGCCTGGGTCATCTGGCCTCAAATTGGAGTTCCTGGCTTACCCCGTAGATAGTCGCCTATGTATAGTGACCCACCTTCTACATTACCTGGAGGTCACCAAGAGTCTCAGGGGAACGGAAATGGCTCTATTAATAAGTTTTAAACGTCCTCATCACAGAGTAACCATTGCAGACCATTTCAAGATGGCTCAGGGTGGTGTTAGGTGCAGCAGAGATGGACACTGATATTTTAAATCTCATTCTACCAGGGCTGCAGCTACATCGGCAGCAAGGATGATGGAAGCTCCTATGAACCATATACTTGCAACGGCGGATTGGACATATAACAAACCTGTGGCCACGCCTGAGATATTTGCAGACCCTATTTTAAGTTCTGTATTATAATTTTCCCCGAAGTTAGGGGTTATTATTATTATTTGTTAAATAAATCCATTATTGTTTTTTAGCACTGTTTCAAGTCTGAAATACGTTAACATACGTCCTCCATTGGTCATTATGGCAGTGTGTGAGCATGGACTCGTTTCCAGGGCATGAAATCACAGAGCTTTGAAGTCTTCACATAGTCACTCACATGACTCTGAAGTAAAATAGTAAGATTAAATGAGAACTTACCAACTCGAAGTTTGATCCTTATTTTACGAGGAGTTACGATGAGGGATTACGTGCCCTCCGCTCCCAACCCTCTATTATAAGGTCAACTGGTATGTTAGTTCTCTTATCTTACTATCTTCAGTCAACTCTACTATCTGTGATTTCACACCACTGCTTTGAAGAATGTCGCGCATGCGTGCTGGCGGGGTCTTCACGTAATCCCTCATCGTAACTCCTCATAAAATAAGGATCAAACTTTGAACTGGTAAATTCTCGTTTAATCTTACTATTTATTTGCACTTTATCAGTTTATTTATTCATGTGAGTATATATTTATACAATGGTATATGGACACACTGATCTGTTCTGTATTTATGCCTACTACGTTCTGTTGTGCAGAAGCAAAGCAAGAATTTCATTGTCCTATCTGGGACACATGACAATAAACTCTCTTGAATCTTGACGTGATCTGTCATTTTGCTTATCTTCATTAATTTATTCTATGTATCTTTACATACATCTCGGTTCCCTCTCCCCAGACTCTCAGTCTGAAGAAAGGTCTCAACCCGAAACGTTACCCATTCCTTCTCTCCAGAGATGTTGCCCGTCCTGCTGAGTTACTCCACCATTTTGTGTCCATCTGTTGACATCTGATAGTTGACCACAAACAGATGTTCGCAGCAGACTGCGATCTGCACAATCACTCCATGGCACCTTGGAAGTTGGTGGGGAGAGGGGGTGGGCGGGTCAAACGGGTCGGTCCAGTGGTAAAAACTCCCGAAGTTTTTCTGGAACTTCAGGGGAAAATATTCTTTCATTATTCACTTCCTATGATTAAAATTCTTGTGTACTTGAGGAACGTTAAGGTAGAGTTTGATAGGTTCTTGATTATTGTGCGTAGGTCTGGGAAATTCACAAACTCTCCATGCTCTGAATGACACGAAAAATATCTCCTCAGTGAGTTTCTGATCACAGCCACTGGATCTGACCTTCTGATGTTTTTTTTTTGTAAACCCCCTCCCTCTCCCCAGTTCAGTTTATATTGTCAAAGCTTTTGTTGCGTCCTATCCAGTTAACAGGAAGACAAGACATGATTACAATCGAGCCCTTTACAGTGTACAGATACAGGATAAGGGAATAACGTTTAGTGCAAGGTAAAGCCAGCAAAGTCCGATCAAGGATAGTCTGAGGGTCACCAATGAGGTAGATGGTAGTTCAGGACCGCTCTCTGGTTGTGGTAGGATGGTTCAGTTGTCTAATTGCCTCTCCCTGCAGTTGTGGAGGGGCTGATACTGTCATTAATGTTCCTTCTAGCTTTGCTGTCGTGGAGAGAGAGGGAGAGAGAGAGTGAGAGAGAGAGAGAGGCCAACTAATGTGGAATAGTGTTGTGTTCAGTTGTGAAGAAAATCCAAATGAGGAGGGTAGAAGTGGGCAAGAGATTGAAGGGCAGTGCCCACAGGGGCATGCGTGTGTAAGAACTCCTCCCTCCTGTTGACAACTCGACAGCTCACACTGACTAAACCTGTGGCTATGTGCAGTGGTGCATCGCGGAGCCGCAGAGAAATTGAGAAGCTGGCGTGTTTTCTGACCAGCGTTAGCTCTCTGTCGAGCACTGAGCGAAACTACTGTACGTCATTTGGGGTTTGAAACCAATCTCCTCATGTCAGCTTCCTGCCACCGATGCAGTCAGCGTGCGTGACTTACAACATCAGCAGACAACACAATCACTGAGGAGACAGTTCCACCCCACCTGCGCTGAGCATCACACGTACTTGGACAGCAGCGGCCGGTGTTTGTGTACGGGCGATAGACCAGACCCACACCACAACCTTCTCCAGCCTCACAGCTCCACAAGGTACTGACTTAAATCTTTCTTTCTCGCGCTCAGCGAAAGATTTATATTGCACATTTCCTTGGCGCAATGAATCGGGGTTAAGATATTCTGATGTTACAAAATCAAAATTTAAACATTTAAAATTAAATTAACAACTTCTCTTTTGAGAAGCAAGGAGAGGGAAGAATTACATTTAATGTTTTCCACGACAGTCATGCTATGTACGACAGTGATCGCAACTTCTACTGAAGTGTGGATGGCTGTTGGCTCGCTAGGAGCTGATCCGCCCTTTCACAGGTCTTGTTTTTGGTCCTGCTGGGGGTCCACAGCCCCCAAATCAAAATGGTTTGTCAATTGTGAATGAGAGTGAAGGAAGGGCTGGTTAATCTGAGGAATTAATCGCCACAGACGGCCGTGGAGGCCAAGTCATTGGGCGTTTTTAAAGTGGAGAATGATGCAGGTGTCAGGGGTTATGGGGAGAAGGCAGGAGAATGGGGTTGAGAGGGAAAGATAGATCAGCCATGATTGAATGGTGGAGTAGACTTGATGGGCCGAATGGCTGAATTCTGCTCCAATGTCTTTTAAATTAATTAATTAACTTTATTTCAGACTTAAGGTCCAGACAAGGGACAATATTACATAAAAATACATTACATATAAAAGCATCATAAATTACATATTAAAAAAAAAACACAATACATGAATTAAAATGCCCAGTCCATCATCGACTCTGACCTTCCTTCCATCGAGGGGATTTATCGCAGTCGCTGCCTCAAAAAGGCTGGAAGCATCATCAAGGACCCACACCATCCTTGCCACACACTCATCTCCCCGCAACCTTCAGGTAGAAGGTACAGGAGCCTGAAGACTGCAACGACCAAGTTCAGGAATAGCTACTTCCCCACAGCCATCAGGCTATTAAACCTGGCTCGGACAAAACTCTGATTATTAATAACGCATTATCTGTTTATTTGCACTTTATCAGTTTATTAATTCATGTGTGTATATATTTATATAATGGTATATGGACACACTGATCTGTTCTGTAGTCAATGCCTCCTATGTTCTGTTGTGCTGAAGCAAAGCAAGAATTTCATTGTCCTATCATGGACGCGTGACAATATGTAATGCCCTTGAACTTCAACTTGAACTTGAACTTGAAATTCCAGACTAAAAAAGAATGACCAATGTCCTACAATGAGACAGTGATACCAGTGTCTCCACAACTGTGATTCGTAGTGTGTAGTGCGAAACCTTATGTTTGACAAGGCCACAATAATTACATTTTTAGATTCATTTATCCTGCAAATGAATTTATACATATGATTTCTTAGGATAGCTTCTGAAGTTCTGACTCCTATAACCACAAACATGTTACTATCACTACACCAGCTGGGCTTCCTTAGCAGTGTTCTCATTGCATCATTATATGCCACCTTTAGTCTCTGCAAACTTGTCTTTCCATAGTTTGACCACAGATGCGCAATGTAGAGTGGTGATATATGCTCTAAATAGCGACATCTTCACCACATCTGTACACGCACCAAACGAACTCAAGAGGATATTCGCCTGTACATACAGCGTGCGTCGTTACCTATAAATATCCTCATCATGTGTCATTTGTTCTGTAATAAAATGCCCTAGATATTATACCTTATTACAGACACTAAGATTATTGCCAGACAATTAAAAATCAGGAAATTTTAGACATTTATCCTCTTTGGTTCTACAGATCATAACAGCACTCTTACCAGCATTATATTTAATATCATGTTCCACACCGTACACAGAACATGTAGTAAGGAGCTGCTGGAGACCGGCGCTAGATGGACTAAAGACCACAAGATCAGCTGCATACATAATATGGTTCACTAAAATATTACCAATCACACACCCAGTATTACAGGCTTTCAATTGTTTGGACAGATCATCAATATAAAGATTAAAAAGGACTGGGGACAAAATCCCCCCTTGTCTAACACCATTGCTAACCTCAAATGGGGCTGAGACCCTATTGCCCCATTTTATTTGCAGAGTCTGGTGGGCATACCAGTAGGCCAGAATTTTCACAATGTATTTAGGCACCCCTCTTTGACTCATTTTAACAAACAGCTTTCTGTGATTAACACAATCAAATGTGTTGGAAGCATCAATAAAGCACATAAGGATTGAAGAGTTTTTGCCTCTATATTTGTTTACAATCTCCTTTAGGGCATTTATGCACAAGTCAGTGCCATGTTTAGCTTTAAAACCAAACGGGTTATCTGTGGAGTTAACAAACTCATTTAATCTATCCAGCAGAACTCTTTCTAAGACCTTTGCTGGCTAAAGCTATGGGCCTGTAATTATTTAGACTGCCTACTTTACCAGCTTTGTCCTTAATGACCAGCACTAACAGGACAGACAACATTGAGTCTGGTAACAAGCCACGAATCATAAAGCCAGTAAAACAAATAGCTACGAGAGGAGCTATCCTCATACTCGCATACTTAAGATGTTCAGCAGAGATATGATCCAATCCACTTGCTTTGTTGTTGGACAGCTTGTTCATGGCATGATACACCTCATGTGACATAATCACCATCGAGTCATTACTCTCAATATTGTCCACTCTAACCAAGTCATCTTGGACACAGTTGAATAAAGTGCTACAATGTTGTCACCATAACTCCGTCATATTAGCTGTTCCAGAGATTCCATCTACAGTGCATTGTAGAGATGTTTTGCAACTGTTAGTGCCCTCTCGACCCGAAACATCACCTATTTCTACGCTCCATAGATGCTACCGCTCCCGCTGAGTATCTCCAGCATTTTACATAGAAACATAGACAATAGGTGCAGGAGTAGGCCATTCGGCCCTTCGAGCCTGCACCACCATTCAATATGATCATTGGTGATCATCCAACTCAGTATCCTGTACCTGCCTTCTCTCCATACCCCCTGATCCCTCTAGCCACAAGGGCCACATCAAACCAATGAACTGGCCTCAACTACCTTCTGTGGCAGAGAATTCCAGAGACTCACCACTCTCTATGTGAAAAATGTTTTTCTCATCTCGGTCCTAAAAGATTTCCCCCTTATCCTTAAACTGTGACCCCTTGTTCTGGACTTCCCCAACATCGCAAACAGTCTTCCTGCATCTAGCCTGTCCAACACTTAAGAATTTTGTAAGTTTCTCTAAGATTCCCCCTAAATCTTCTAAATTCTAGCGTGTACAAGCCGAGTCTATCCAGTCTTTCTGGATATCCATATTTTTGTCTACTTTCGATTTTACCAGCATCTGCAGTTCCTTCTTGAACTTAAACGTATGTCCTCTGGTCCACAATTCCCCCACTCTGTACGTTTACCCGATCTATTCCTCTCATGTTTTTGTACACCTCCATAAGATCACCCCTCATCCTCCTGCGCTCCAAGGAAAAGAAGTCTCGGCTGCCCAATCTTTCCCTGTAGCTCAGGCCCTCGAGTCCTGGCAACATCTTTTCTGAGCCCTCCCCAGCTTGAGAATCGAAAGGCTCGCGTGCCTGCTGCCACATACGGGCAGAACAACCAAAATAAGTTCTGTCACAGTGTAGAACTTTGCTGATCCTTCACGCCCTGAGGTTTCGTGGGGACAAATATTGCAGAAGTGGCTGCAATTTGCAATGAAAGCAACAAAAAAAAAACGCAATAAAGCAAATTTCAATTTCTAAACGATGGATAATTAGGATGAAGGTTTGCAACATTTCTGAGTCTTATGTCCCTGTCCCACTTAGGAAACGTGAACGGAAACCTCTGGAGACTTTGTGCCCCACCCAAGGTTTCCGTGCGGTTCCCGGAGGTTTTTGTCACTCTCCCTAATGGTTGAAAGTGGTTTCCATTTTAAAAATCGGTAATTTTTTAATCAAAACCGGTTGCGATGCTAGTTGAAGGTGGTTGCCAGAGGACAAAAACCTCCGGGATCCGCACGGAAACCTTGTGTGGGGCGCAAAGTCTCCAGAGGTTTCCGTTCAGGTTTCCTAAGTGGGACAGGCGCATAATCATGTGGAAGGCAGAGGAAAGAATTACCTTTGCACGGAACCCCCTTTAAACTTAATTAATTCAACATCTCGCTGCCTCACAGTGCCAGAGAACCGGGTTCCATCCTGACTAGGGGAGCTGTCTGTACGGAGTTTGCACGTTCTCCCCATGACCCGTGTGTGTTTTATCCAGGAGCTCGGGTTTCCTCCCACACTCCAAAGGTGTGCAGGATTGTAGCTTAATTGGCCTGGTTAAATTGTAAATTGACCCTATGCCTGTAGGATAGTGTTAGTATATGGGGATCGCTGGTTGGTGGGGTGGGCCGAAGGGCCTGTTTCTGTGCTGTCTCACTAAACTAAACTTGGAATCTTTGCAAGAGTATGATATAAACTGTTGGAGGAACTCAGTGGGTCAAACAGCATGTGTATAATACGTTCATGAGAGGAATTGATCGGGTAAATGCACAGAGTCTCTTGCTTAGAGAAGGGGAATCGAGAACCAGAGGCTTAAGGTGAGACGGGAAAGATTTAATAGGAACTTGAGGGGCAACCTTTGCCTGTCTGTACGGAGTTTGCACGTTCTCCCCCTGACCCGCGTGGGTTTTCTCCAGGAGCTCCGGTTTCCTCCCACACTCCGAAGACGTGCAGGTTTGTAGGTTAATAGGCTTGGTATAAATGTAAATTGTCCATAGTGTGTGTAGGATAGTGTTAATGTGCGGGGATCGCTGGTCGGCGCGGACTCGCTGGGCCGAAGGGTGTGTTTCCACGCTATATCTCTAAGCTAATTCAATGTTTAAGAAAGAATTGCAGATGCTGGAAAAATCGAAAGTAGACAAAAATGCTGGAGAAACTCAGCGGGTGAGGCAGCATCTATGGAGCGAAGGAATAGGTGGTGTTTCGGGTCAAGACCCTTAAGGGCTCACCCGCTGAGTTTCTCCAGCATTTTTGTTGACCTAAGCTAATTCAATGTTGAGTTATGTGATTCCAACCTCTTATTTGCACTTTCTTCTTCCAGGTTGGTCTGGTGATGATGCACGCAGTGAGTACGGCCATAGACCACGGCTCGGCCAGCACTGAGCCCTCCTGCAACGAGACCATGTGTGGAATTCGCTTTGGAGAAAGTGAGACTGCCCTGGCCTCGATGTACGGCATCACCTTCCTCGTCAGTCTGACCATGAATTGCCTCACCCTTTGGCCAATCATCCTGCAAGTCAAGCAGAAGAACGTCCTTGGCATCTACCTCTTGAGCCTCACCATCTCCGATCTCCTGTACACTCTGACCATCCCTCTCTGGGTCATCTACTACTACAATGGTCACTGCTGGATGTTCGGCTGGGTGACCTGCCACCTCTCGGGCTTTGTCTTCTACTCCAACGTCTACATCAGCATTCTCCTGCTCTGTTGTATCTCCGTTGACCGCTACCTGGCCATGGTCTACCCCATGAAGTCCCAGAACATTCGTCGACCCAGCAAGGCCATCAAGCTCTGCCTGCTCATCTTCACATCCGTCTTTACTGTCCACCTTCTGGTCATCCTCTATACCATCAACGACAATGGTCCCGACATGGCCAACTCCACCTGCTACGAGCACATCCCCTTGGTCAAGCCGGTGGTCATTGGCAACTACGTCCGGTTCATCATCGGCTTCCTGCTGCCTCTCCTCCTGCTCATCTTCTGCTACCAGCGGATTCTCAAAGGGGTCAGGAAGAGCGTGGGCCTCCAGGCCTTGCAGAAGGCGAAGGTGAAGCAACTCTCCATCTCGGTCATCATCATTTTCCTCATCTGTTTCGGTCCCTATCACATCATCCTCTTGGCCAGAACCATCAACTTTTCCATGATGGACTGCACCTGCCAATTCGAACACAAGGTTCTCATCTACTTCAACATCTCCTTGGCTTTCTCCAGCCTCAACAGCGCTGTGGACCCCATCCTGTACGTACTGGTCAGTGACAATGCCAAGAAGGACCTGAAGAAGTCTTTTGCCACCATTAGATACGACTTCAGGAAAAGGCTCCCGAGTTATTCTCACACTATGATTACAAGGACCCATGTTTAAACGCCGACCACGGGCTCAAGGAACTAAAGGGGTGAAGGATGTGCCGGCTCTGGAGAGGGTCCAGAGGAGGTTTATGAGAATGAGTGGGTTAACCTATGCCAGCACTGGGCCTGTACTCACTGGAGTTTAGAAGGATGAGGGGGAAAAATCATTGAAACTTACCGAATAGTGAAAGGCCTGGATAGAGTGGATGTGGAGAGGATGTTTCCACTCGTGGGAGAGTCTGGGACCAGAGGGCACAGCCTCAGAATTAGAGGATGTTCCTTTAAGACGAGGAGGAATTTCTTCAGTCAGAGGATGGTGAATCTGTGGAATTCCTTGCCACAGATGGTTGTGGAGGCCAAGTCAATGGATATATTTAAGGCAGAGATAGATAGCTTCTTGATTAGTACGAGTGTCAGGGGTTATGGGGAGAAGGCAGGAGAATGGGGTTGAGAGGGAGAGATAGATCAGCCGTGATTGAATGGTGGAGTAGACTTGATGGGCCGAATCTAAATTTATTTTTAAACCAGAAGTGTTATATTTTGTTGTGTGTGTGAGTGAGTCTTTAACGGTTTACCACAGTTATACACCATGGAAACAGGCCCTTCCGCCCATCTTGTCAACGTTGATCAAGATATCCATCAAAACTATTCTGACTTTGCAGATTTGACCAAACTCTCTCAACCTTTCCAATACATGTACCCTGACTTTTAAATGTTGTAAGTTTACCTGCCTCAACCACCTCCTCCGGCAGCTCGCCTCGCTCTGTATGCTCCAGTGGCACTTGCAGCGCCAGAGACCCGGGTTCCATCCTGACTACGGGTGCTGTCTGTACGGAGTTTGTATGTTCTCCCCGTGACCTGCGTAGGTTTTCTCTGAGATCTTCGGTTTCCTCCCACACTCCAAAGACGTGCAGGTTACACAGAGAGTGGTGAGTCTCTGGAACTCTCTGCCACAGAGGGTAGTTGAGGCCAGTTCATTGGCTATATTTAAGAGGGAGCTAGATGTGGCCCTTGTGGCTAAAGGGATCAGAGGGTATGGAGAGAAGGCAGGTACAGGATAATGAGTTGGATGATCAGCCATGATCATATTGAATGGCGTTGCAGGCTCGAAGGGCCGAATGGCCTCTACTCCTGCACCTAATTTCTATGTTTCTCTGTTTCTATGTTAATTGTTGCAAACTAGTGTATGTAGGATAGTGGGTGCGTATAATGCACGGTATCTCAAAACTAAACTAACCCTAAACTAAACAGAAGGTGGACACAAAAAGCTGGAGTAACTCAGCGGGACAGGCAGCGTCTCTGGAGAGAAGGAATGGGTGGTTAAGGGTCAAGTTGAGAAGAACTAAGGGCAAAGGGTCAGTCACTATGAACCATACACAGAGTCATACATCACGGGAACAGGCCCTTCGGCCCAACTCCTTCTAACCAGTCAGCGGCATAATCAAGCCCTTTGCGGTGAACAGACTGCATAGACTGGACTAGTTTTACTTGGAGCTGACGGAAGGCGGGAGAGAGGTGACGGACCTCCAAGATCTTCAGTTTCCTCCCACACTCCAACAGGGGTTAGGTTAATTGGCTTGGTATAAGTGTAAAATAGTGTGTGTAGGATAGTGTTAGTGTGCGGGGATCGCTGGTCGGCACGGACCTGGTGGGCCGAAGGGCCTGTTTCCGCGCTGTATCTCTAAACTAAACTGAACTGACAAGAAATTGCTGCCTCGTGATTTATATATCTCTTTAAACTAATTTTATGATTATGAATTGTTATTTGTATTGTAAATCAGATTGTAAATTCTTAAAATGAATATTTTGAAATACTGGAGATTTTAAAATGTTGTCTTAATTTTTGAAGAATTAATGTATTATATTTCAAAGGTCTTTTTTAATTTTGTGTGTGTATCTGTGTACATTTGTGTGTGCTTGCGTGTGTGTGCATATGTGTGTGTGTGTGTATCTGTGTACATTTGTGTGTGCTTGCGTGTGTGTGCATATGTGTGTGTTTGTACGTGTGAATGTATGTGGGTTCGATCCTGACCACGGGTGCTGTCTGTACGGAGTTTGTACGTTCTCCCCGTGACCTGCGTGGCCTCAATGGGCCCGACTATGGGTGGACAAGAGGATGGGGACTGGACTTTGTGCCTTCCCTCA
This sequence comes from Raja brachyura, assembly GCA_963514005.1. Next base: position 22,975,001 of record OY740819.1, read on the forward strand.
CAGTGGGAACCATTGTGGGGGGATGTTTTTATGTTTTATGTTCAATTCTTCTTTATTGTTATGTGTTGTATTCTTATTAGTGTGTTGCAATGGCAACTTGAACTTCACTGCACCAATTGGTGTATGTGAATAAATGAACCTTTGAACCTTTTTTCCGGGCGCTCCGGTTTCCTCCCACACTCCTAAGACGTGCAGGTTTGCAGGTTAATTGGCTTCGATAACATTGCAAATTGTCCCTGGTGTGTGTGGGATCGCTGGTCGGCGCGGATACGGTGGGCAGAAGGGCCTGTTTCTGCGCTGCATCTCCAAAATCTAAAGTCTCCAATCTGAACTGTTGAAGAAGAGCAGGGAGAGAGGTGGTGCAACTTTGAACCACACTGTAGATGCCGACACCTGCAACAAACCACAGCAACTCAGTGACATTTCCAGTGTCTCGCTGTCTAAAGACGTGTGGGCTCGATATGCCAGACCAGAGATATTTATAAACAGATAACCTCTCTGCATTTTCCACCTCTGTAAATTCACAGATTGTATCGTTCAAGTTCAAGTTCAAATATATTGTCACACGCACCAATTATGATACAGTGATATTTGAGTTGCCATGCAGCCGTACTAAGTGAAAAGCAACAAGACACACGGCCACATAGAATAAAATGTAACATCAACATCCACCTCAGCGGAACCTTGTGGCTAAAGGGATCAGTGGGTATGGAGAGAAGGCAGGTACAGGATACTGAGTTGGATGATCAGCCATGTTGTGGCAATCAGTGAAACATGGTTGCGGGAGGGTTGTGATTGGAAACTAAATATTCCAGGATTTTGTTGCTTCAGGTGTGATAGAATTGGAGGGACCAGAGGTGGAGGGGTTGCATTGCTTGTCAGAGAAGATATTACAGCAGTGCTTTGGCAGGATAGATTAGAGGGCTCGTCTAGGGAGCAACAGGAGCCTCGGCGGCAACGTGAGCCTCAGCGGCAACATGAGCCTCGGCGGCAACAGGAGCCTCGGCGGCAACGTGAGCCTCGGCGGCAACGGGAGCCTCGGCGGCAATGTGAGCCTCGGCAGCAACAGGAGCCTCAGCGGCAACGTGAGCCTCGGCGGCAAGAGGAGCCTCGGCGGCAACGTGAGCCTCGGCGGCAACGTGAGCCTCGGCAGCAACGTGAGCCTCGGCGGCAACGTGAGCCTCGGCGGCAACGTGAGCCTCGGCAGCAACAGGAGCCTCGGCAGCAACGGGAACCTCGGCGGCAACAGGAGCCTCGGCGGCAACGTGAGCCTCGGCGGCAACAGGAGCCTCGGCGGCAACGTGAGCCTCGGCGGCAACGTGAGCCTCGGCAGCAACAGGAGCCACAGCAGCGGTGGGGCCTCGCGGCCAATGAGCGTGAGGGGGGAAGGGAAGACAATGGAGGATCTGGTGTGGGGGGGTCTGCTGTGAGGGATGGTGGGAGAACAAATGGGGACCCGGTGTGTGGGGGGGGGGCACTCTAGTTCAGAATCCTCTGCCCAGGAGATAAGTCTGTGCGTTTGTTTGTACATTTGTTCCAGTGAAGGCACCGTGCACACGGCAGTCAGACAACAGTCGCTTGACGTTTTCTTTGCGTTTTCACTTTTAATTTCAAGTTTACGTGTCCCTGGTGGTGAGTTGTGACAGTCCGCAGACCAATCTTCCTCCGGTGATGAATAAAGTTTTATCCCACCGTAAGTTGTAGATTGTCACTGAGGCAGTCGGCAGAAGGGGAGACGTCGCCCCCTGGTGTCCGATCAATATTTTGTCGGCAGGCCACGAGGATTGATAAAGACATTTTAATGTTTTGTTCGATGCTATTGCTCTCTCCTGCGTGATGCCAAGTGTAACAAACAGAGTCACAGAGCGATACAGTGTGGAAACAGGCCCTTCGGCCCAACCTGCCCGCACCGGCCAACAATGCCCCAGTTACACCAGTCCCACCATTATGCACTTGGTCCATATCCCTCCAGACCTGTCCTATCCATGTACCTGTCTAACTATTCCTTAAAGGTTGGGGTAGTCCTAGCCTCAACTACCTCATCTGGCAGCTCGTTCCATGCACCCACCGCCCTTTGTGTGAAAAAGTCACCCCTCAGATTCCTATTAAATCTTTTCCCCTTCACCTTGAACCTATGTCCCCTGATCTTTGATTCCTTCCTCAGAGAATGTTCTTTAATTCTGAGGCTGTGCCCTCTGGTCCTAGACTCTCCCACTAGTGGAAACATCCTCTCCACATCCACTCTATCCAGGCCTTTCACTATTCGGTAAGTTTCAATGAGGTCACCCCTCATTCTTCTAAACTCCAGCGAGTACAGACCCAGTGCCGACAAATACTCATCATACGTTGTTAAAGAAGGAACTGCAGATGCTGGAGAATCGAGGGTACACAAAAGGCTGGAGAAACTCAGCGGGTGCAGCAGCATCTAAGGAGCGAAGGAGATAGGCGACGTTTCGGGTCGAGACCCTTCTTCAGACTGGTCGGGGATCAGGGAAACGAGAGATATAGACGGTGATGTGGAGAGATAAAGAACAATGAATGAAAGATATGCAAAAACGTATCGATTGTGAAGGAAACAGGCCATTGTAAGCTGTTTGTAGTGTGAAAATGAGAAGCTAGTGCGACTTGGGTGGGGGAGAGATAGAGAGAGAAGGAATGCCAGGGCCCGAGGGCTGAGGGAGAGGTGGGAAGGGGAGGAGACATGCCAGGGTTAACAGAATTGAGAAAATTCAATTTTAAGTCTCTTAATGTCTCTGGGCTTAAACATTGAATTTTCTCAATTCTGTTAACCCTGGCATGTCTCCTCCCCTTCCCACCTCTCCCTCAGCCCTCGGGCCCTGGCATGCCTTCTCTCTCTATCTCTCCCCCAGGGGAGAGTTAAGCCCCAGTTCTAGCAGCTTCTCAGCAAGTCTGGTGGGGACCACCGTATTGAAAGCTGAACTGGAGTCAATGAACAGCATCCTCACGTAGCCGCCCTTCAGGCTGTCAAGGTGAGAGAGAGCGGTGTGCAGAATTGGACAGAACTGGGATCTTTTCATTGGAGGTAGACACAAGAAGCTGGAGTAACTCAGCGGGACAGGCAGCATCTCTGGAGAGAAGGAATGGGTGACGTTTCTGGTCGAGACCCTTCTTCAGACTGGTAATGCCCCTGTCCCACTTAGGAAACCTGAACGGAAACCTCTGGAGACTTTGCGCCCCACCCATGGTTTCCGTGCGGTTCCCGGAGGTTTTTGTCAGGTTCCCGGAAGTTCTGGGGGTTTTTCAATTTTTTTAAATAATCGCCGGAACATAGAAGATGCGGAAACCACTTTCGACCGTTAGGGAGACTGACAAAAACCTCCGGGAACTGCACGGAAACCTTGGGTGGGGCGCAAAGTCTCCAGAGGTTTCCGTTCAGGTTTCCTAAGTGGGACAGGGGCATTAGGGATACGGGAAACGAGAGATAAAGAACAATGAATGAATGGTCTGAAGAAGGGTCTCGACCCAAAATGTCACGCATTCCTTCTCTCCAGAGATGCTGCCGGTCCCGCTGAGTTACTCCAGCATTTTGTGCCTATCTTCGGCTTAAACCAGCATCTGCAGTTCCTTCCTGCACATCATGTTGTTCGATGTGTGACTGTGATGTTACAGGGAGTGACGCCACAGTGTGGGCGTGTGGGCCGGTGGAGGGTTCGTGTGAGATGCGATGGAGGACGGCATCCTCCGTCACTGTGTGACTTACGCCTCTCCAGGGACCCTACCCTAGTGCAGGGGCCAGGGCAGGGAGGGCCAGAGAACACCACATCCCCGGCCCAACAAAGCACAGAGCCGTTAAAATGTTTCCTCCCTGCGTGAACAGTGGCGTATCTGGGACAGACGCCAGCAAACTCCCGGCAGAGCTGCTCCCGACTATTCCGACAGTGAGAACCATCTCCACTTATTTATATCCAATGTTTATCCTGGAAATTCCTGCACTGATTCATGCTGCTCGGTACTGCCTCCTGCTGGCACCACAAGTCCCAGTACTGGCCTGTCCCAAGCCCCAGAGCTCCTGCAGTCTGCCTCTGTGAATAAGTTTCTCAAAATCCAAGAAACCAAAGCGCTGGCGGGAAGTTCATACATTTAGAGATACAGTGCGGAAAGAGGCCCTTCGGCCCACCGAGTCCGCACTGTCCAACGACCCCCCCCCCCCCCCCCCCCCACACACACACACTATCATATATCCTACACACACTAGGGACAATTTGTAATTTACAGAACTCAATTAATCTACAAGCCTGTACGTCTTTGGAGTGTGGGAGGAAACCGGAACACCCGGAGGAAACCCACACAGGTCAAGGTGAGAACGTGCAAACTCCGCACAGACAGCACCCGTAGTTAGGATCGAACCTGGGTCTCGGGCACTGCAAGGCAGCAACCCTACCGCTGTGCCACCGTGCTGCCCAATTTAATTAGTTATAGGAGCAGAATTAGGACATTTGCCCCATCAAGTCTGCTCCGCCATTCAATCATGGCTGATCTATCTCTCCCTCCTAACCCCAATCTCCTGCCTTCTCCCCATAACCCTGACACCCGCACTAATCAATAATCTATCTATCTCTGCCTTAAAAATATCCATTGACTTGGCCTCCACAACCTTCTGTGACAAAGAATCCCACAGATTCACCACCCTCTGCCTCATCTCCATTGTTAAGGAGTGTCTTTTTAATTCTGAGGCTGTGGCAACCGGTCCTAGACTCTCCCACTCGTGGAAACATCCTCTCCACAAAGGCAGGTGAGACTAGTGTAGCTGGGACATGTTGGCCGGCGTGGGCAAGTTGGGCCGAAGGGCCTGTTTCCACACTGTATGGCTCTAAGACTCGTTGATATTACAGCAAGTGACGACATGTGTTCCGTTTCGGGACTTGTAAATAAAACACTCTTGCCTTCTCACCCTTTGACTTCTCTAATAACGACATTGTGGACTCTGGGGGTGGGAGATGAGTGTGAGAGGGGGGTGAGGGGTGAGGGATGATGCCAAGTCAACAATGACTACCCCCATGATATATCACTCGGTCACTCCATGACAAAGATACTCATAGCAGGGTTCACATGCAGTTTAGCTGAACTTAGTTTAGAGAGATGGTGTGGAAACAGGCCCTTCGGCCCACCTAGTCCGTGCCAACCATCCATCAACCATTCATACTAGTTCTACCCTACACACAAGAGGCAATTTAGGGGTGGGGTACATGGGGAGTTACATAAATATAGAGAATTCAGTGAACATACAGTTGGGGTGTAACGTTTGTAGGTTAATTGGCTTTGGTAAAAAATGTAAATTGGCCCTAATGAGTAGGATAGTGTTATAGTGTTAGTGTAGCTAAATTAAACTAAAAAAGGCACAGAGTGCTGGAGTAACTCAGCGGGTCAGGCAGCATCTGTGGAGAACATGGATAGGTGACGTTTCACAGAGTGCTGGAGTAACTCAGCGGGTCAGGCAGCATCTGTGCAGAACATGGATAGGTGACGTTTCACAGAGTGCTGGAGTAACTCAGCGGGTCAGGCAGCATCTGTGGAGAACATGGATAGGTGACGTTTCACAGAGTGCTGGAGTAACTCAGCGGATCAGGCAGCATCTGTGGAGAACACAATGATTGGGGTCGGGACCATTCTTCATCAGTCTGACGTAAGGAGCCGACCTGAAATGTCACCTCTCCATTTTCTCCAGAGACTCGGCCTGACCCGCTGAGTTACTCCAGCACTTTGTGTATTTATTTTGTAAACCAGCATTTACAGTTCTTTATTTCTCTAAATGTAACTAAATTACACTGTTCACCAGGAGCGAGGGTTAGTCCAGTAACATAACTGCGGCTCACAATATACGTTTTGTGTAGAGAAGGAATGGGTGATGTTTCGGGTCGAGTCCCTTCTTCAGACTCGACCCGATACATCACCAGTTCCTTCTCTCCACAGATGCTGCCTGTCCCGCTGAGTTACTCCAGCACTTTATGTCTATCTTCGGTGCAAACCAGCATCTGCAGTTCCTTCCTGTACAAACAGTGGTTCTTGACAAACAGCTAGTGATAGGGATTTTGATTGTGTGACAGAGAGAAGTTGGCACCTGCTAGCAAGCATTAACTCCAGCAGGCAGGGAGAATCATTCTGGGATTTGTTCAGTTATCAGATCGCTCGCACACACGCGCACACACACACACACACACACACGCACACGCACACGCACACACACGCACACACGTACACACACACGCACACACACGCACACACACACGCGTACACAAACGCGTACACACACCAACACACACACACACACACACACACACGCACACACACACGTACACACACACACGCACACACACGCGTACACACACACGCACACACACGCGTACACACACACGTACACACACGCGTACACACACACGCACACACACGCGTACACACACACGCACACACACGCGTACACACACGCGTACACACACGCGTACACACACACGTACACACACGCGTACACACACACACACGCACACACGTACACACACACGCACACACACGCACACACGTACACACACACACACACGCACACACGTACACACACACGCACACACACGCACACACGTACACACACACACACGCACACACGCACACACACACGCACACACGCACACGCGTACACACACACACGCACACACACGCGTACACACACACGCACACACACGCGTACACACACACGTACACACACGCGTACACACACACGCACACACACGCGTACACACACACGCACACACACGCGTACACACACGCACACACACGCGTACATACACACACACACTCGCACACACACGCGTACACACACACACACGTACACACACACACACACACACACACACACACACACACGCACGCACACACACACACACACACACTCACACACGTACACATGTACACACACACACACACACACACATGTACACACACACACACACACACACATGTATACACACACACTCACACACGTACACATGTACACACACACACACACACACACACACACACACACACAGATGTACACACACACACACACACACACACACACACACACATGTACACACACACACACACACACACACACACACACACACACACAGATGTACACACACACACACACACACACATGTACACACACACACACACACACACACACACACACACACGCACACACAGATTGTGGATCTTGTGGTTACAACAGGCAGAAGGAAGATATATAAATATTTGCTTGGTATAAATGTAAATTGTCCCTAGGATAGTGCTGGTGTACGGGGGGATCGCTGGTGGGCATGGACTCGATGGGCCGAAGGGCCTGTTTCTGCGCTGTATCACTAAAGTCTACCCCTCCAACACCAGGTCAGATGTGTGTAGATGCAGACTCCATGACAAGGAGGTGAGCTGTGGCTTTGTGTCTTTTGATATTCCTTGGTGACATGGACATTCTGCTTGTTTGATACTGCAGGTCAATAAGGTCATAAGTGATAGGATCAGAATCAGGCCATTCGGCCCATCAAGTCTACGCCGTCATTCATTCATGGCTGATCTATCTCTCCCTCCTAACCCCACTCTCTCCGTAACCCCTGACACCCGTACTAATGAAGAATCTGTCTATCTCTGCCTTAAAAAATATCCACTGACTTGGCCTCTGCAGCAGTCTGTGGCAAAGAATCCCACAGATTCACCAACCTCTGACTAAGGAAATTCCTCTTCATCTCCTTCGTAAAGGAACATCCTTTAATTCTGAGGCTGTGCCCTCTAGTCCTAGATACTTCCACTAGTGGAAACATCCTCTCCACATCCACTCTATCCAGGGCTTTCACTATTCGGTACATTTCAATGAGGTCCCCCCTCATTCTTCTAAACTCCAGCGAGTACAGGCCCAGTGCCGTCAAACACTCATCATATGTTAAGCCAATATGAAGGCCTGATGGCTGGCATTGAGAGTTTGGGCCGAAGGGACTTCTTCAATACTGAATGTCTCTGTAACTATGAGCATGTGGGACTGGGGCCAGGGCTGAGTTGGAGCAGCTTTGTAAGGTCAGCTCTCACTCCTATATCATGCGCTCTTTAGTTACGGGTGATTTGTATAACTGTTCCAGATCCTTATCACCAACCTTTGTTCAATGCAAAACATCAACCCTGCCCTTCGGTCTCACGCAAATGTTCCACTAGCCCAGAGCTCCGGGCCAAGCACAGGACTGTGAAACATTTAGTTAGGACACAGAGTGCTGGAGTAACTCAGCGGGTCAGGCAGCATCTGTGGAGAACATGGATAGGTGACGTTTCACAGAGTGCTGGAGTAACTCAGCGGGTCAGGCAGCATCTGTGGAGAACATGGATAGGTGACGTTTCACAGAGTGCTGGAGTAATTCAGCGGGTCAGGCAACATCTGTGAAGGGAAGGAATGGGTGACATAGCAACATAGAAACATAGAAAATATGTGCAGGAGTAGGTGCGGAGTTAGTACGTTCTCCCTATGACTGCATGGGTTTTCTCCGGGTGTTCTAGTTGCCTGTCACACTCCAAAGATGTATAGGTTAGTCGGCTAATTGGCTTACATAGAAACATAGACAATAGGTGCAGGAGGAGGCCATTCGGCCCTTCGAGCCTGCACCACCATTCAATATGATCATGGCTGATCATCCAACTCAGTATCCCGTACCTGCCTTCTCTCCATACCCTCTGATCCCTTTAGCCACAAGGGCCACATCTAACTCCCTCTTAAATATAGCCAACGAACTGGCCTCAACTACCTTCTGTGGCAGAGAATTCCACAGATTCACCACTCTCTGTGTGAAAAATGTTTTTCCCATCTCGGTCCTAGAGGCTTTCCACCTTATCCTTCAACTGTGACCCCTTGTTCTGGACATCCCCAAAATCGGGGACAATCTTCCTGCATCTAGCCTGTCCAACTCTTTGCAGGTGACGTTTCAGGTCGAGACCCTTCAGACTTCTCCATCCGAAACGTCACCCATACCTTCTCTCCGGAAATGCTGCCTGTCCCAATAGACAATAGGTGCAGGAGTAGGCCATTCGGCCCCTTCGAGCCAGCACCGCCATTCAATGTGATCATGGCTGAGTTACTCCAACTTTTTGTGTCTGGCTTTGGTTTAAACCTGTATCTGCAGTTCCTTCCTGCATTAAACTTTTAGTTCAGTTTAGTTTAGGGATACAGCGCGGAAACAGGCCCTTCGGCCCACCGGGTCCGCGCCGACCAGCGATCCCCGCACACTAACACTATCCTACACACACTAGGGACAATTTACAATTACACCAAACCAATTAGCCTACACGTCCACATGTCTTTGGAGTGTGGAAGGAAACCAGAGCACCCGGAGAAAACCCACGCAGGTCACGGGGAGAATGTGCAAACTCCGTGCAGACAGCACCCGTAGTCGGGATGGAACCCGGGTCTCTGGCGCTGTGAGGCAGCAGCTCTACCCGCTGCACCACCGTGCCGCCCTGTTTTTGCCTCCCCTGGATGAACTCCAGAACATTGTTGGAAAGAAGATTTACGAGGATGTTGCCAGGACTCGAGGACCTGAGCCACAGGGAGAGGTTGAGCAGGCTGGGACTCAGGAGCATGAGGGGTGGTCCTATCCAATCCATGAGCCACATTTTCCAAATACTTTATATTAATGGACTGAAACGTTGTTAGCAACGGATAACTAATCTGTGGTAGATGTTGGGTCAATGAGCACTGCTTGGGATGTGATGCTTTGTGTGCTGTTTCAGGGGAGAGGGGAGAGAGGGAGAGAGGGGAGAGAAGGGGAGAAGGAGAGAGGGAGAGAAGGGGGAGAAGGAGAGAGGGAGAGAGGGAGAGAAGGAGAGAGGGAGAGAAGGAGAGAGGGAGAGAGGGAGAGAAGGAGAGAGGGAGAGAGGGAGAGAAGGAGAGAGGGAGAGAAGGAGAGAGGGAGAGAGGGAGAGAAGGAGAGAGAGAGAGAGGGAGAGAAGGGGAGAAGGAGAGAAGGAGAGAGGGAGAGAGGGAGAGAAGGAGAGAGGGAGAGAGGGAGAGAAGGAGAGAGGGAGAGAGGGAGAGAGGGAGAGAAGGGAGAGAAGGAGAGAGGGAGAGAAGGGAGAGAAGGGAGAGAAGGAGAGGGAGAGAGGGAGAGGAGAGGAGGGAGAGAGGGAGAGAGGGAGAGAGGGAGAGAAGGAGAGAGGGAGAGAGGGAGAGGAGAGGAGGGAGAGAGGGAGAGAGGGAGAGAGGGAGAGAGGGGGAGAAGGAGAGAGGGAGAGAGGGGGAGAAGGAGAGAGGGAGAGAGGGAGAGAGGGAGAGAGGGAGAGAGGGGGAGAAGGAGAGAGGGAGAGAGGGAGAGAAGGGAGAGAAGGAGAGAGGGAGAGAAGGGAGAGAAGGAGAGAGGGAGAGAAGGAGAGAAGGGAGAGAGGGAGAGAAGGAGAGAGGGAGACGAGGGGGGGGAAGGGGGGTGAGTGAGAATCGTGGGTTGGAGGTTTACCAACCCATCCTCCATAAACCAAGGGCCGAGCTCGCAGTTTTCCCACGGTCTCCTTGGGTAGAGGTGGGACCACAGGCAGCCACAGTCTGTTCCTCGATCTTATCATCTGCTCTCCACAACCTGTTGAAAGAGGTGTTTTGACAAGACTCAGAGGCAGAACGCAACAACTACCTACTCCAGCGGAGACACAGAGAGAGAGAGAGAGGGAGAGAGAGAGAGAGGGAGAGAGAGAGAGGGAGAGAGGGAGAGGGAGAGGGAGAGAGAGAGGGAGAGAGGGAGAGGGAGAGGGAGAGAGAGAGGGAGGGAGAGAGAGAGAGAGAGAGGGAGAGAGAGAGGGAGAGGGAGAGGGAGAGAGAGAGGGAGAGAGAGAGGGAGAGGGAGAGGGAGAGAGAGAGAGGGAGAGAGAGAGGGAGAGAGAGTGAGAGAGAGAGAGGGAGGGAGAGAGGGAGAGGGAGAGAGAGAGGGAGAGGGAGAGGGAGAGGGAGAGAGAGAGGGAGAGGGAGAGGGAGAGGGAGAGAGAGAGAGAGGGAGAGAGAGAGGGAGAGGGAGAGAGAGAGGGAGAGGGAGAGGGAGAGAGAGAGAGGGAGAGAGAGAGGGAGAGAGAGTGAGAGAGAGAGAGGGAGGGAGAGAGGGAGAGGGAGAGAGAGAGGGAGAGGGAGAGGGAGAGGAGAGAGAGAGAGAGGGAGAGAGAGAGGGAGAGGGAGAGAGAGAGGGAGAGGGAGAGGGAGAGAGAGAGAGAGAGACAGAGAGATGGAGAGAGAGATGGAGAGAGGGAGAGAGGGAGAGAGAGAGGGAGAGCGAGGTCTCCAGGCACCAGTTCATCTCTTGGCCGTTGGTCACGTTATTCTGGAAGTCCACCATCTATGAAGGACCATGTGTGGACTCAAACTCAATGGATCTTTGGGTCTGTGTATGAGGAACTGCTGGTTTATACTGAAGATAGACACCCAATGCTGGAGTAACTGTGCGGGCCAGACAGCATCGATCACCCATATACTGGTCCCATGCTACACACACACACTAGAGACAATTCTACAGAAGCTAATTAACTCACAAACTTCAATTCAATTCAATTCATCTTTAATGTCATTGCACAGATACAAGTACGGGTAGAACGAAATGCAGTTTAGCACAGAATGCAGACAATGTGGACAGAGAGACGGGAGAAATCTATCGGTGGGACGCCGAGTTCAGCAGTGCGAAGGTGTTATTGTAGAAGCTGTTCCTCATCCTACTAGTGCGGGACCTGAGGCTCCTGTACCGCCTCCCTGATGGTAGGAGGGCAAACAGTCCATGGTTAGGGTGTGAGGGGTCCTTGATGATCTTCCCGGCCCGTCTCAGACACCGTTTACGGTGGAGGGCATCCATGGCAGGGAGCGGGGCACCGATGATGTACTGGGCGTTTTTCGCCACCCGTTGTAGTGCCTTCCTGTCTGCCACGGTGCAACTGCTGTACCATACCGTAAAGCAGGTGGTCAGGATGCTTTCGATGGTGCAGCGGTAAAAGTTGGTCAGGATCTGGGGGGACAGGTGGGCTTTTTTGAGCCTCCTCAGGAGGTAAAGGCGCTGCTGTGCCTTTTTGATCAGCTTTGAGGTGTTGAGGGACCAGGACAGATCCTCTGAGATGTGTACCCCGAGGAATTTGTAGTTGGAGACCCGCTCCACCTCAGTCCCGTTTATATGGATGGGGGTGTGTCTGCCCCCTCTGTTCTTCCTAAAGTCAACAATGATTTCCTTCGTCTTCTGGGAGTTGAGGACGAGGTTATTGTTGGCACACCAGGTAGTCAGGTGCTGGACCTCCTCCCTGTAGGCTGATTCGTCATTGTCGCTGATCAGTCCTACCACCGTGGTGTCATCGGCAAATTTTATGATGGCGTTGGAGCCATACTTAGGGATGCAGTCATGCGTGAAGAGGGAGTAGAGGAGAGGGCTGAGCACACAGCCCTGTGGCACGCCGGTGTTCAGTGTTATAGTGGAGGAGGTGAGGTTGTTGACCCTAACAGACTGTGGTCTGTTAGTGAGGAAATCCAGTGTCCAATTGCAGAGGGAGGTGGAGATGCCAAGACCGCTGAGTTTGGTGATCAAGCTAGCGGGTATGACAGTGTTAAAGGCAGAGCTGAAGTCAATAAACAGCAGCCTGATGTAGGTGTTGTTGCTGTCCAGGTGGGTCAGGGCAGAGTGTAGGGCCGCCGATATGGCGTCCTCTGTAGACCTGTTTGTCCGGTAGGCAAATTGGTGGGAGTCCAATGTGGGGGGAGGCTGGCTTTGAGGTGAGCCAAGATCAGCCGCTCAAAGTACTTGGTGATGACAGGGGTGAGTGCCACTGGCCGGTAGTCATTGAGACTCCCTGTCGCTGAGTGTTTGGGCACTGGCACAATGGTAGATGTCTTGAGGCAAGTGGGGACGACACCCTGGGCCAGTGACAGATTGAAAATGTCAGTGAGGACCAGGGATAGTTGTCCAGCACATGCCCTGAGCACCCGCCCGGGGATGCCATCGGGGTCGGCAGCTTTGTGCTCATTCACCTTGCTCAGTGCGTCTTGTACAGCAGAGGTGGAGAGGCTGAGGGGTTGTTCATTCGGGGGTGGAGTAACTTTGATGGCTGGAGTTTTGTTGTCCCGGTCAAAGCGAGCATAGAAATGGTTTAGCTCATCAGGAAGCGAGGCGTTGTCCGGGGGGGGGGGGGGGGGGGGGTGTTGACTTTATGGAAATCGGCAATGGATTTGATTCCTTGCCACATGCGCCTGGGGTCAGAGTTGTTTCGGAAATGCTCCTCGATCCGCTGTTTGTGATTGAGTTTAGCATTCCTAATTCCCTTTTTCAGATTGGCCCTGGATGAGCTGTATCCCTCAGCGTCGCCAGATTTAAAAGCGGTGTCGCGAGCCTTCAGCAGGAGTCTGACCTCCCTGCTCATCCACGGCTTCTGGTTAGGGAAGGTCTTTATCACTTTATGGGTGGTGACGTTATCAGTGCAGAATCTTATGTAGTCCAGAACAGTTGAGGTGTATGAGTTGATGTCCACATGGGAGTTAAAGGTGGCCTGGGTGGCAAACACACTCCAGTCTGTTTGCTGAAACTGTTCCTGTAAGACAGAGACAACCCCCTCAGGCCAGACCTTCACTGTCCTCACGGTAGGTTTCACACGTCTGATCAGAGGTGTGTATTTGGGGAGCAGGAACAAAGAGAGGTGGTCAGACTGTCCCAGGTGGGGGAGGGGAAGGGCTTTGTATGCTTCAGTAATATTAGTATATACTAGGTCCAAAATATTGTTACCTCTGGTTGGGCAGGAGACATGTTGGTGGAATCTGGGGAGCACAGTTTTAAGGTTGGGGTGGTTAAAATCGCCAGCAACAATAAAAGCCCCCTCTGGGTGGGCAGTTAGTTGTTTGCTGATAGCAGCTTGCAGCTCTTCCATTGCAAGCCTGGCATTAGCGTCCAGGGGTACATAGACTGCAGTGATGACAGTCGATGTAAATTCCCAGGGCAGATAGAAGGGCCTACACTTTACCATCAGGTATTCCAGGTCAGCAGAGCAGTGGCTACCAATCCTGACAGCGTCTGTGCACCAGGAGTTGTTCACATAGATGCACAGTCCGCCGCCCTTGGTCTTACCGGAGTCCTCTGCTGATCTGTCGGCCCTGAAGACAGTGCGCCCCTCCAGCTCGATGGCGTTGTCCGGAATGCTGTCGGTGAGCCATGTCTCGGTGAAGACCATGGCGTTGCAGTCGGCGATCCGTCTGTGTGCGGTGATGCACAGCCGAAGTTCGTCGGTTTTACTCACCAGGGACCGGACATTCGCGAGGAAGATGCTGGGCAGAGCTGGCTGGTGCGGGTCTGATCTCAGCCTAGCTCGGTGGCCTCCGCGCTTCCCACTGGCTGATCTCCAGTAGCTCCTGACGGCCGTACAGAGTCTTTGCTCGAGCGCTCCAGGCGAAAACTAAGGTCATTATTAATAAGAAAAAAACTAAATCGCTAAAGCTACGGAGACGCAGAGCCTCGCGTTGTACAGGCGACGCCATCTTGGATCCGGATGGCTCCCACCCGTCTTTGCAATAGGGGACATGTTTGTAAGAACAAATAGTTTCACTGTGTGTTGGAACATCACACAGGTGGCAATAAAACATCACTGGACCATTGAAACCGGAGCACCCGGAGGAAACCCACGCGGTCATGGGGAGAACCTGCAAACACCATACAGACAGCACCCCTGGTCAGGCTGGAACCCGGGTCTCTGGCGCTGTGAGGCAGCAGCTCGACCACTTGACACCACTCTATCTGTACACCTCACTCCAACATGCAATCTAAACGCATTCCTTTCTCACTAGACTCAAGTGGGGAACCTATCGCTGTGGAATCAAGGGCTGATTAGTTCCAGATTGCTTTTTAATGAAGTAGCAAGCTTGATATTTCCATCACTCAGCTCCTTGTGTCAACATTGGATGAGATAAGGAACCGTTTCCACTGCGGTACTAGATAGCCATTGCCGCTCGGTGTGGGAAGAGAGGCAGAGAGGGCGGGTAATGACACGGGTACTCCTCCATCCCCACCCTCCCCCCTCTTGGCAGCTGCGGCTCACCTGCAGTCCGTCTGTCTTTTATTTTATTTTTGTCCTCGTCCCTGTTTTTGGTGTTTGTTTTTGGTTTGTTGGGTTGTGTATGTGTGTGGGGGGGGGGGGGGGGGGGGGAGAAACGGGGTTTTAGTCTCTCCCTTCGGGGGGATGCGACTTTTCCTGTCGTGTCCCCCGACACTGTCTCCGTCTGTGCTGAGGCCCTGGTGACGGCCTTCCAGCTTCCAGCGGCGGCGGCACGACTTCAGAGCTTCAGCGGCGACCTGGCTTCCGGCGGCGGCCTGGCTTTCGGGAGCTGCGGTGCTCCAGTGGCGGCCTGGGTTTCGGGAGCTGCGGTGCTCCAGCGGCGGCCTGGCTCCCTCTGAGCTGCGGTGCTCCAGCGGTGGCCTGGCTCCCTCTGAGCTGCGGTGCTCCAGCGGCGGCCTGGGTGTCGGGAGCTGCGGTGCTCCAGCGGCGGCCTGGGTGTCGGGAGCTGCGGTGCTCCAGCGGCGGCTTGGGTTTCAGGAGCTGCGGTGCTCCAGCGGCGGCCTGGGTTTCGGGAGCTGCGGTGCTCCAGCGGCGGCCTGGGTTTCGGGAGCTGCGGTGCTCCAGCGGCGACCTGGCTTTCGGGAGCTGCGGTGCTCCAGCGGCGGCCTGGGTTTCGGGAGCTGCGGTGCTCCAGCGGCGGCCTGGGTTTCGGGAGCTGCGGTGCTCCAGCGGCGACCTGGCTTTCGGGAGCTGCGGTGCTCCAGCGGCGGCCTGGGTGTCGGGAGCTGCGGTGCTCCAGCGGCGGCCTGGGTTTCGGGAGCTGCGGTGCTCCAGCGGCGACCTGGCTTTCGGGAGCTGCGATGCTCCAGCGGCGGCCTGGTTTTCAGGAGCTGCGGTGCTCCAGCGGCGGCCTGGTTTTCAGGCGCTGCGGTGCTCCAGCGATGTTCCGGCGGCGGGCCCTGTGGCGATGTTCCGGCGTTCCGGGGTCAGCGGTGGCGGCGGCCTGGATCTCCTCAGCGCAGAGGGAGAATAAGGAGGGGAGAAAAGACAGAGACCCTAAGACTTTTCCTTCCACCACAGTGAGGAGGTGTTTGGTGAACTCACTGTGGTGGATGTTAATTTTGTGTTTATTGTATGGTATTGTTATTTTTATATATGTATGACTGCAGGCACGAAATTTCGTTCAGACCGAAAGGTCTGAATGACAATAAAGGCATTCAATTCAATTCAATTCAATTCAATTCAATTCTCCCCTCCCCCACCCACCTCCCACCCCTCCCCCACCCACCCCCAACCCTCCCCCACACCGTCCCACACCCTCCCCCACCCCCCACCCCCTCCCCAACCCCCACCCCTCCCCACCCCCTCCCCATCCCCCACCCACCACCCTCCACCCCTCCCCCAACCCCCTCCCCCACACTCCACCCCTCCCTCCCACCCCTAGCCCAAACCAACCCCACCCCCCACCCATCACCCTCCACCCCTCCCCCACTCCTCCCCCATCCCCCTCCGCACCCCCTCCCCCACCCCCTGTACAGACCCCGTACAGACAGCACCGGTAGCAACGACAGACAAGCCAGCCAACTGCCCAGTGGTTAAACAGTTTCTGATCTTGTCCAAGGGGTTGGCCATTTAGTACTGAGATGAGGAAAACCCTTTTTCACCCAGAGAGTTGTGAATCAGTGGAATTCTCTGCCACAGAAGGCAGTGGAGGCCGATTCACTGGATGGACTCAAGAGAGAGTCAGATTTACTGCAGCTCTTGGGGCTAACGGAATCAAGAGATATGGGGAGAAGGCAGGAACGGGGTACTGATTGTGAATGATCAGCCACGATCATATTGAATGGCAGTGCTGGCTCGAAGGGCCGAATGGCCTCCTCCTGCACCTATTCCATGTTTCAGAGGTATGGCTTGCTCATGATAGGCGTCTGTGATCTGAAATAAAAATACTGAACATTTTCACCGTTTGCAGGTATATAAGCAGGGCTAAAAATAGCTGTGTCGGACCATGGGTGTAACCTGATGCACTTTCTCTTTGGCTTTGATCTGTTATATCATTCCAATTATCCCAGTGTGCTGTTTCCGAGTTCTGCAATAGGTGAGCTCATATCAGCAAGTAACAGCTGTGAAGAAATGTCAGCGATCATTAAGTGTTCATTAAAATTAAATCTAATTAAAAAATCCCACGCTGCCGAAACTTTAGATGATTTTCTCCATGGCTGGTGGTTTCAGAGCTGCCTTGCCGTTCGTTGTCTGCTAACTGCAGCTACAGAAACAGGTTTGCCATCTTTAATCTCCAGAGATGCTGCCTGTCCCGCTGAGTTACTCCAGCATTTTGTGCCTATAGAGTGATACAGTGTGGAAACAGGCCCTTCGGCCCAACTTGCCCACACTGACAAACATGTCCCAGCTACACTAGTCCCACCTGCCCGCGTTTGGCCCATATCCCTCCAAACCTGACCCATCCATGTACCTGTCTAACTGTTTCTTAAACGTTGGGATAGTCCCAGCCTCAACTACCTCCTCTGGCAGCTCGTTCCATGCACCCACCACCCTCGAAGGGCCAAATGACCTACTCCTGCACCTATTGTCTATGTTTCTGTGTTTCTATGTTTCCTTCCAAGCCTGAAACTACAGGAAATACCATCGGGAAGATTAGTTTTTATGATCAATGCAGTCCCTGTCACCAAGGTAACCGTGTGGTTTGTGGAAAATAGTAACCGCCATGCCATTAACGGTGTCTGTGGAGACCGGCTGGTGAGGGACGAGCGTGGCACCCAAGGTAAGAGAGAACGTGTAGGAACGAACTGCAGATGCCGGTTTAAACCGATGACAGACGCAAAAACCTGCAGTAACTCAGCAGGACAGGCAGCATCTCTGGAGGGACATGGATAGGTGAAGTTTCAGGTTGGACTGCCTCAGACTCATTGTAATATCAATGTTAATTTATTGTCACGTGTACCGAGGTACAGTGAAAAGCTTTTGTTGCGTGCTAACCAGTCAGCGGAAAGACAACACTGATCTGAAACGTCAACCATCTATCCACAGATGCTGCCTGACCCGCTGAGTTACTCCAGCACTCTGTGAAACGTCACCTATCCATGTTCTCCACAGATGCTGCCTGACCCGCTGAGTTACTCCAGCACTCTGTGAAACGTCACCTATCCATGTTCTCCACAGATGCTGCCTGACCCGCTGAGTTACTCCAGCACTCTGTGCCTATCTGTGGTCCAACCTCCCCTTTGTGTACACATTGTACATGTGTACAAGTCATACTCAAGTACAAAGAGTAAAATGCCAGAGAGCAGAATATAGTGTTAAACGTTAGAGTGTTAAAGAAAGTGCAGGGTTAAAAAAGAGCTAGGACCATAATGAGGTAGGCTTGGAGTTCATGGAATATGCTCATAGCTTATGACACGACGTTCAGTTGTCTCCATCTCTAAACTAAACTATGACTTTAAACTTTAGAGATACAGCACGGAGACAGGCCCTTCGGCCCACCGAGTCCGTGCCGACCAGCGATCCCCGCACACTAACACTATCCTACACACTAGAGGCAATTTTTACTGAAGCCAATTAACCTACAAATCTTTGGAGTGTGGAAGGAAACCAGAGCACCCGGAGAAAACCCACGCTGGTCAGTGAGAGAACATACAAACTCCCTACAGACAGCACCCGTAGTCGGGATTGAACCCGTGTCTCGGGCGCTGTGAGGCAGCAGCTCTACCTGCTGCGCCACCGTGCCGCACCAACCTAAACGTATATGATTCTAGGGGTGAACCTAAGATATTCACAAGGGCATCACTGGGATAGTCTGCATCTATCATCGACATAATTAATAAGCAACAGCAGACCGTTCCTGTGCCACGATTTAGCGAGGAGGGAGTGGGACAATGTTGCAACTCCTTCCACGCAGTTCTGACGCTTCAGGGAAATTGGTCCGCTCGTGGGAAGAAGTAAAACTTGTGGCCCATGAACATAAAATAGTTGCTAAGTAGTAACAAAGGCCACAGGGATACAATCGCAGAGTAGCATCTTGGTTAACGTCCAGATCAATGCTCCAGGGACGTTCGATTCGATTCGACCAACACTTTATATAGCATTTATTTCTAGAGGGCTAGAATACACAAACGCTGAGGCTCTATAAGGCGTTGGTCGGACCACATTTGGAGTATTGTGAGCAATTCTGGGCACCATATCTGAGGAAGGATGTGCCGGCTGGAGAGGGTCCAGAGGAGGTTTACAAGAATGATCCCAGGAATGAGTGGGTTTAACCTATGATGAGTGTTTGTCGGCACTGGGCCTGTACCCGCTGGAGTTTAAAGGATGAGGGGGGACCTCATTGAAACATACAGAATAGTGAAAGGCCCGGAGAGGATGTTTCCACTAGTGGGAGAGTCTAGGAACAGAGGGCACAGCATCAGAATTAAAGGACGGAGATGAGGAGGAATTTCTTTGGTCAGAGGGTGGTGAATCTGTGGAATTCTTTGCCACAGACGGTTGTGGAGACCAAGTCAATGGATATTTTTAAGGCAGAGATAGATGAAGGGGAACTTCTTCAAAGTAGGCTTGAAGGCAGGGTACTTGATAGTATTGACATGATGGGCCAAAGGGCCTGCTTCCTTTCTGTAGACTCCATCAGCGACACACTTGATGGGGAAGTGAACAGTGGTTGGTAGTAGTGGTGGAGAGAGGGTGGTGAATCTGTGGAATTCATTGCCACGGACAGCTGTGGGGGCCAAGTCAATGGATCCTTGATTAGTAAAGGGTGGCAGGGATTATGGGGCGCAGGCCGGAGGATGGGGCTGAGAGGGAATGATAGATCAGCCATTGTGAATGGCGGAGTAGACTTGATGGGCCAAATGGCCTAATTCTGCTCCCATCACTTATATGAACATTAATTTATGTGAGGCTAGCATGGAAAGAGTGGGCTGAAAGGTCTGTTTTACTAGAGCCTTCATTATTGAATCATTATTCTGCCTACAGTATTGCTTTACCTGCACGATCTATGGAATTGGTGCAATTTAATAATCCCTGCAAGCAGGTGTGTGAGCATGAGAAAGCAAATCTACCTGTAGTGTGTCGTAGAGTCATAACGTCACAGATGTGTGCAACATGGAAACAGGCCCTTCGGCCCATCTCGATCATGCTGATCAAGTTGGCATTCTGGGCTGGCCCCATTTGGCCCAAAGCCATCTAAACATTTCCTTTCTATATTATATATCCTTCCAAATTATCTTTTCAAAGTTGTACTTGCATCCGCTCCGATAGCTTCCTCTGGCAGCTCATTCCAGATATGGACTACACCAGGGCTGTGGAACCTGTGGCCTTCGAGGCCATTAAGTGCAGCCTATTGAATGAATCCAAATTTTGTAGAACAAATTGTTAAGGGTTTGGACACGCTAGAGGCAGGAAACATGTTCCCGATGTTGGGGGACTCCAGAACCAGGGGCCACAGTTTAAGAATAAGGAGTAAGCCATTTAGAATGGAGACGAGGAAACACTTTTTCTCACAGAGTGTTGTGAGTCTGTGGAATTCTCTGCCTCAGAGGGCGGTGGAGGCCAGTTCTCTGGATGCTTTGAAGAGAGAGCTAGATAGGGCTCTTAAAGATAGCGGAGTCAGGGGATATGGGGGGAAGGCAGGAACGGGGTACTGATTGGGGATGATCAGCCATGATCACATTGAATGGCGATGATGGCTCGAAGGGCCGAATGGCCTCCTCCTGCACCTATTGTCTATTGTCTATTGTCTAAATCTTTTTATTATTATTAATATATTTTTGTTCGTCTTTTATTATTTTTATTTTTATCTTATAATGAACTTATTTAAAATACCAAAGAGTAAAAGAAGATTCAACGACATAATCCTCCCCGACTGACGGCCACAATTAAAACATTAGTAAGTCATGAGGGCTATTTTGACAAAATAATGTACATTTTGAAGTATATCTAGTTGGAGTTTCGTGGATGCGGCCTTATTAGATTCCAGCTAACTTAATGCGACCTTCCAACATGAAAAGGTTCCCCACCCCTGGACTACACTCTCGGTGAAATGGTTGTCCCTGAAGTCCCTCTTAAATCTCTCCCTTCTCACGTTAAGCCTGTGCTCTCTAGTTTTAGAATCCTCTACCTGAGGGAAAAG
Source organism: Raja brachyura (assembly GCA_963514005.1). The sequence continues at coordinate 22,996,152 of OY740819.1, forward strand.
ACTGTGACTGGTCATTTAATCTCAGGATACTGAACAGCTCAATAAGGTCACCTTCAACGTCCCACCCTCCAAAGAAAAAAGACTTAACGTACTCGACCTCTCTCTATAGAACATGGAACATATTAAAGTACAGCACAGGAACAGGCCCTTCGGCTCACAATGTCTGTACTGAACACAATGTCAAGATAAACTACTCCCCTCTGCCTGTACGTGATCCGTATCCCTCCATTCTCTGCATATCCATGTGATTGTCTAAAAGCCTCTCAAACACCACTATTGTATCTGCCTCCACCCCCACCCCTGGCAGCGCGTTCCAGACCCCCACCCACCCTCTGACTTGCCCCCCACATCTCCTTTAGACTTTGCCCCCCTCACCTTAAAGCTACGCCTTTGAGCCATTGATTTTTCCCCTCTCTGCGATTGTTTTACGATCTTGGATGGAGCTGTTCCCAAACCGTGCTGTGATGCATCTGAGTGAAATGTTTTGTACGGCGCATCTGTAGAAGTTGTGGAGAGTTGTCGGGGGGACGTGCCGAACTTCCTAAGCTGGTGGGAGCTGTTATCTGTAGAAGTTGTGGAGAGTTGTCGGGGGGACGTGCCGAACTTCCTAAGCTGGTGGGAGCTGTTGGGGATGTGTGCGAAGGGGAAGATTCGCGCGGCTTTGGGTTAAAGAAGTGGAAGGATTAATTAAATGACAACCATAGCCAAAGGGGTAGTACCAGAATGATGGGCCGAATGTCCTGCTTCTTCATAGCTGAATTCTTTGATCGCAACTCAGACTGATGACTAAACTGTACTTGGAGTCAGCGATATACACAGGAATCCATGAGGCACTTAAACAGTGCAGTTCATCAGGATGTTGTAGTAAGTTGTGTCAAACAAAGCCAAGATGGACTGGCTGCCTGCAGAGCCCCTGAACTTCCTAAAGAGGATGATCGGAGCAGAGAGACGCAACTCCTGGCACAGCACGGAAGCAGATCCGACGCGGGCAACAATCCCGTTCTCCGGAAGTTTTGACCTCGGTGACCGCAGTTCATCGTGTATCACAAGGCTCTCAGCGGCGCCCGAAATAGAATTACCAAAAGCGGCCATCGTTTCCGTGTTCAGAGGTCGTGGCTTCACCCCTTTCTAGAGCATCTGGGACGGCACGGTGGCGCAGCGGGTGGAGCTGCTGCCTCGCAGCGCCAGAGACCCAGGTTCCATCCTAACTATGTGTGCTGTCTGTACGGAGTTTGCACGTTCTCCCCGTGACCTGCGTGGGGTTTCTCCGGGTGCTCCGGTTTCCTGCCACTCTCCAAAGACGTGCGGGTTAATTGTCTTCGGTATAATTGTAAATTGTCCCTGGTGTGTGTACATGATCTGTATCCCTCCATTCCCTGCATATCCACGTGCCCGTCTAAAAGCCTCTTAAACACCACTATCGTATCTGCCTCCACCCCCACCCCTGGCAGCGCGTTCCAGACCCCCACCCACCCTCTGTGTAAAACAAACTTGATAGTGCTAGCGTACGGGGTGATCGCTGGTCGGCACTAACTCAGTGGGCCGAAGGGTCTGTTTCTGGTCTGTATCAATAAAGTCTAAAGTCTGTTATCAGTCAACTGAACCGTCCTCTCACCAACTAGGGAACTACATTCCATCTACCTCATTGGAGAACCTCGGACTATATTTCATCAGACTTTACTGGATTTAAACTAAACATATTCCCTTTATCCTCGATCTGTAGACTGTGGACGGCTCGATTGTAATCACATATTCTCTTACCGTTGACTGGTTAGTACGCGACAAAGAGCTTTTCACTGTACCTCGGTACACGGGACAATAAACTACACTAGTGCAAAGAAGAATTGGGGCAGTTAGACTTTAGATAGACTTTAGTGATACAATTAGGAACCAGGCCCTTCGGCCCTCTGAGTCTGCGCCAACCAGTGATACTATCCTACACACCCTAGGGACAATTTACAATTTTTACCGAAGTCAATTAACCTGCAAACCTACATGTCTTTGGAATGTGGGAGGAAACTGGAGCACCCGGAGAAAACCCACGCAGTCACGGGGAGAACGTACAGACTCCATTCCCCAAAGACTGAGCAAATACATACCTTTCGACCAGAATCACAGAAAATAATTATCACATCCACTTCAAGTCCATAGCTCCCAGAAAGAAGCAATGTGAGTAGATAGAGTGGTAAAGAAGTCAGGAAGAAGGTTCCCTACACGAAACGTCACCTATCCATGTTCTCCACAGATGCTGCCTGACCCACTGAGTTACTCCAGCACTCTGTGAAACGTCACCTATCCATGTTCCCCACAGATGCTGCCTGACCCACTGAGTTACTCCAGCACTCTGTGAAACGTCACCTATCCATGTTCTCCACAGATGCTGCCTGACCCGCTGAGTTACTCCAGCACTCTGTGAAACGTCACCTATCCATGTTCTCCACAGATGCTGCCTGACCCGCTGAGTTACTCCAGCACTCTGTGAAACGTCACCTATCCATGTTCTCCACAGATGCTGCCTGACCCGCTGAGTTACTCCAGCACTCTGTGAAACGTCACCTATCCATGTTCTCCACAGATGCTGCCTGACCCGCTGAGTTACTCCAGCACTCTGTGAAACGTCAGATGACACCACAGTACTGGTTTGAATCCAAACAATGACGTGAAGGAGTACAGGATGTAGAGGGCAGAGCAATATACTGTCAAGACAATAACCTCTCCCTCAATGTCAACAAAACCAAGGAGCTAGTCACGCAGGAAGGCCTGGGTCAGTATCAATGGTGCTGAGGTGGAGATGGTCGAGAGCTTCAAGGGCCTGTTCAACGTACGCGATTTTTTTCGGCGACTGCCGGCATCAGTCATGGTCGCTGCAGGTCACGGAAAATGTTCAAAATGTTGAAAATCCAGCGGCGACCAGAAAAAGGTACGCCTCTTTGAGAATATTCCCATCCAAACAGGAGTCACCCCCCAAGTGGAAGGGTCTGTTTCCACACTGTATCACTCTGGGACTATGAATAAGATGAGTGGGAATGAGCATTGATGCGAGCTGTCATGCGTTGATGGGCCGAATGGCCTGTGTGGTAAACAGTACATCGCACTCTGTAACCACTCAAGCCCCAGCTTCGAGGTGTGCCTCACCTGGCATCCTTTCAACTTCCCCATTCACCGAGAAACCGTTTCACCTCCGGAGTGTCCTATTTATGGAACTTCTAACGTCCCGGAAACAAGATATATTGGAATGATTCTCAAAACAAACCATCACTTTCCTTGGTTTCCTCTCGTGACGCTGAGCCCCAGCCTTTCAATTGTTGAATTATTTTGATTAACCTATAAATATATTTCTCTCTGCTAACCTCCCGCTCCATAAGAATATAACAACTGGAAAGACTTTGGGAGAAGGGTATGGATATGCAGGGAATGTTATGTTGGGCGGCGTGGGCAAGTTGGGCCGAAAGGCCTGTTTCCGAGTCATAGAGTCTTACAACGCGAAAACAGACCCCTCGGCACAACATGCCCACACCGACCAATATGCCCCATCTACACTAGTCCCACCTGCCTGCGTTTGGCCCATATCCCGCTAAACCTGTCCTATCCATGTACCTGTCTAACCAAAGAAGGGTCTTGACCCGAAACGTCGTCTATCTCCTTCGCTCCTTAGATGCTGCTGCACCCGCTGAGTTTCTCCAGCTTTTTGTGTAACCCTACCTGTCTAAACTGTTCCTTAAACTTTGTAATACGACCTGCCTCAACTACCTCCTCTGGCAGCTTGTTCTGTACACCCACCACCCTTTGTGTGAAAAAGTTACCCCTTAGATTCCTATTAAATCTATCCCCCCGGTTTTTGATTCCCCTACTCTGGGCAAGAGACTCTGTGCATTTACCCGATCTATTCCTCTCATGATCTTATACGCAGAAAGGATATGGATCATATTTCGTTTAGTTTAGTGTCAGATACAGTGAAAAGCTTTTGTTGCGTGCTATCCAGTCAGCGGAAAGACAATACATGATTACAATCGAGCCGTCCACAGTGTACAGATACATGATAAAGGGAATAACATTTAGTGCAAGGTAAAGCCAGCAAAGTCTGATCAAGGATAGTCCGAGGGTCACCAATGAGGTAGATAGTAGTTCAGGACCGCTCTCTGGTTGTGGTAGGATGGTTCAGTTGCCTGATAACAGCTGGGAAGACACCATAACAACACCAATGAGGTACATGTTTAAGAAGGAACTGCAGATGCTGGAAAATTGAAGTAGACAAAAATGCTGGAGAAACTCAGCGGGTGAGGCAGCATCTATGGAGCGAAGGAAATAGGTGACGTTTCGGGTCGAGACCCTTCTTCCTCAACTGATGAAGGATCTCAACCCGAAGTGTTACCTATTTCCTTCGTTCCATTGATGCTGCCTCACCCGCTGAGGTACATGATAGTTCAGGACTGAAGGCAGATAAGAGTTGGTCTTGGAATCGTGTTCAGCACAGACATTGTGGGCTGAAGGGCCTGTTCTGGTGCCGTACCTTTCTATGTTCTATGTTATCTTGATCCCCTGATGTAAATGATTGACATGGATTGGGAACAGCTGGAGATACGGCCCTGATCTTTGCAGATGATCTGGTTATTCCTGTTCTGTTTTCGATCAGTGCAACCGGACCTTAATACATGCCAGGAATTGCCCTCATTCTGTGTCGCAACATGTAAAAGACCTTTGGAAAGTCAAAATACACCATACTAATATTGTCTTGCAAGGAACTGCAGCTGCTGTTTTAAACCAAAGAAAGACACAAAATGTTGGAGTAACTCAGCGGGACAGGCAGCATCTCTGGAGAGAAGGTAATAGGTGATGTTTCGGGTCGAGTCTGAAGAAGGGTCTTGCCCTGAAACGTCACCCATTCCTTCTCTCTGGAGATGCTGCCTGACCCGCTGAGTTACTCCAGCACTTTGTGTCTGTCTTCGTAGTAAACCAGCATCTGCAGTTCCGTCTGACACGCTTCTCCTGCCATCGATGTCTTTAGTCAGAGGGTGGTGAATCTATTGAATTTGTTGCCACAGACGGCTGTGGGGACCAAGTCAATGCGTAATTTTAATGCGGAGTTAACTAGATGGGCTGAATGGCCAAATTCTGATCCTATAACATGAATTTATGAACCTTTCCCTGTAGCCTTTGACGTACTTGGTTCTTGGTTCTTGGTTACTTGGTCCTCCAAAATATTCCAATTGGAATTTAAACTGGAGGTGGTGAAGGGAGGGGTTTAGCCAGAGAGGGTTATTGGGAAGAAAGTGCCACTTTAAATTTAGTTGCATCTGGCTGGGCAACCGTGGCTTGGTACATACTAATCAAGAACCTATTTCTCCAGAAATGCTGCCTGACCCGCTGAGTTACTCCAGCTTTCTGTGTCTATACCAATATTGTTATTGTTTTTACTATTGCCATGTGCACTTAGATACAGTATGCAGTTTATGTTTGCATGCTATCCTATCAAATCATACAGTTTTGGTCTCCTAATTTGAGGAAGGACATCCTTGTGATTGAGGCAGTGCAGCGTAGGTTCACGAGATTGATCCCTGGGATGGCGGGACTGTCATCTGAAGAAAGATTAAAAAGACTAGGCTTGTATTCACTGGAGTTTAGAAGGATGAGGGGAGGATCTTATAGAAACATATAAAATTATAAAAGGACTGGACAAGCTGGATGCAGGAAAAATGTTCCCAATGTTGGGCGAGTCCAGAACCAGGGGCCACACAGTCTTAGAGTAAAGGGGAGGCCATTTATGACTGAGGTGAGAAAAAGCCTTTTCACCCAGAGAGTTGTGAATTTATGGAATTCCCTGCCACAGAGGGCAGTGGAGGCCAAATCACTGGATGGGTTTAAGAGAGAGTTAGATAGAGCTCTAGGGGCTGGTGGAGTCAAGGGATATGGGGAGAAGGCAGGCACGGGTTATTGATTGGGGACGATCAGCCATGATCACAATGAATGGTGGTGCTGGCTCGAAGGGCCGAATGGCCTCCTCCTGGACTTGTATTCTATGTTTCCATGTTTATATACCACGCATGAGTACAGTGAATCTCTACGCATGTACAACAGGTCGTGAGGTAGTGCGGAGAGAAAAGTACCAGACTGTAGAAATCCCAATAAATTTACAATTGGAAGAGGTTTTTATAAATTTGGAAGAATTGTAGTGGATGGAGAAGGGAAACATGTGAAACATCATCTAGCCATTCCCTCTACACGAGCATTCGGCAGCATTACATTACTCGCTGGAGTTTAGAAGAATGAGGGGGGACCTCATTGAAACTTACCGAATAGTGAAAGGCCTGGATAGAGTGGATGTGGAGAGGATGTTTCCGCTAGTGGGAGAGTCCAGGACCAGAGGTCACAGCCTCAGAATTAAAGGACGTTCTTTTAGGAAGGAGATGAGGAGGAATTTCTTTATCAGAGGGTGGTGAATTTGTGGAACTCATTGCCACAGACGGCTGTGGAGGCGAAGTCAGTGGATATTTTTAAGGCAGAGATAGATAGATTCTTGATTAGTACGGGTGTCAGGGGTTATTGGGGAGAAGGCAGGAGAATGGGGTTAGGAGGAAGACATGGCGGAGTAGACTTGATGGGCTGAATGGCCTAATCCTGCTCCTACAACTTATGACTTTATGAACAATAGAAAACACAAGGATTTTTTCTCTAAACTTTAGAGTTCGGACTTAGAGATACAGCACGGAAACAGGTCCTTGAGTCCACCGAGTCCACGCCGACCACCGACCACCGCCTACACTAGCAATGTCCTACACACTAGGGACCATTTAAAATTTGACCGTAGCCAATTAACCTCCAAACCTGTACTTCTTTGAAGTGTGGGAGGCAACCCACGCGGGTCACGGGGAGAACGTGCAAACTCCATACAAACAGCACCGGTAGTAAGGATGGAACCCGGGTTTGGTTAAAAATGTAACGTTACAAGACTGTGACACCAAAGGGCCTGTCCCACTTGGCGATTGTTTCAGCGACTGTCGGCATAATTGACTGACGTATCACTACGTCGCGGCGTGACGTAGCATGACGCGGCATGGTGATGTATTAACGCACGGTGTCTCCTCAAGTGTCGCATCATTTTTTTGTCATCGCTGGATTTTGAAATGTTCAAAATCTTACAGCGACCTGATACGCCAGTCAATGATGCCGGAAAAATAATCCAGTTGGACAGGCCCTTAAACGCTGTACTCTGGTATTTTTCACTGTGCACTACCTGGTGGACTTGTTTATGACCAGACTGTGCTCCTGTAAACTATGATCTCATTTAATTGGATAACATGCAAACAACTTTTCATCACATTGCAATAAAAGGGAGAATAATAAAACAATATTAATGCCTACTGGAGCAGCTGGTGATGTGGCGTTTGGGTAAGATATCCAAGGGCTCTTCCAAACTCTCTGACACACAATCCCCTTGCCCAGGTGTCGGAAGAAAACCAACATCGACAGTTCCTTGTTTCTTGAATGTTCATACTGTTATGTTGCAAGCTGCCCAAGTGGAATAAGAGGAGCTGTTCCTCCAGTTTGGGTGTGGCCTCACTCTGGGCATGGAGAAGGCCCGGGATACAATATCAATACCGATTGTAAAGCTGGGTTTGCATCTGTGATAATCATGCATTAAAAAATATCATTCTCCTGAGATTGTGTGCGGTCAGGAGGGAACTGCGGGTGCTGGTATGCATCGAAGATAGACACAAAATGCTGGAGTGACTCAGCGGGACAGGCAGCATCTCTGGCGAGAAGGAATGGGTGATGCTTCGAGTCGAGACCCTTCGTCAGACTGAAAGTGGCCAATGTTTTGAAGAGAAGCCGAGACAATTCCCCAGTGTACTGAAGCCAAGACCAATCCAGCTTCCAACAACACCAACCACTATAATCGAGCCAATATCACAATGTTGTCTGGCCTTCTGTGTTATTCCAGTACATGACGTCCTCTTTGGTAAACCAGCATCTGCACTTCTGCTGAAGAAGGGTCTCGACCTGAAACGTCGCCTATCTCCTTCGCTCCTTAGATGCTGCTGCACCCGCTGAGTTTCTCCAGCCTTTTGTGTACCCCTCGATTCTCCAGCATCTGCAGTTCCTTCTTAAACACTCTGCACTTCTGCATTAGTTAATGAGTTCAGTTTAGCTTAGAGACCCTTCTTCAGTGTAGAATTCTTCAGAGTCGATTCTTCAGAAGGGTCTTGACCGGAAACATCACCCATTCCTTCAATCCAGAGATGCTGCCTGTCCAGCTGAGTTACTCCAGCATTTTGTGGCCACGTGATGGCAGGGGAATGGGGTTGAGAGGGAAAGATAGATCCTCCCTGATTGAATGGCGGTGTAGACTTGATCGGCCGAATGGCCTAATCCTGCTCCGATGTCTGTCGACCTTGTGGGTACACAAAATGCTGGAGAAACTCAGGAGAGTGAAGGTAACGTTTCGGGTCGAAACCATTCTTCAGACTGATAGGGGGTGGGGGAGACGGGGGGAAGAAAGGAAAAAGGAGGAGGAGGAGGAGGAGCCCGAGGGCTGGGGAAGAGGTGGGAAGGAGAGGAGACAGCAAGGGTCAACAGAATTGAGAAAATTCAATGTTCATGCCAAGAGGATGTAGACTCCCCAAGCGGAATATGAGGTGCTGTTCCTCAAATATGCGGTGTTGCTCACTCTGGCCGTGGAGGAGGCCCAGGACCGAGAGGTCAGATACGGAATGGGAGGGGGAGTTGAAGTGCTGAGCCACCGGGAGGCCGGGTTGGTTATTGCGGACCAAGCGGAGGTGTTCGGCGAAATGATCGCCAAGACTCCGCTTGGTCTCACTGATAGAGATCAGTTGACATCTAGAGCAGCGGATGCAATAGATGAGGTTGGAGGAGGTGCAGGTGAACCTCTGTTGGACCTGGAACGACTGTTTGGGTCCTTGAAAGGAGTGGAGGGGGGAGGTAAAGCGACAAGTGTAGCATCTCTTGCGGTTGCAAGGGAAAGTGCCCGGGGAAGGAGTGGAGCGGGAGGGAAGGGAAGAATTGACAAGGGAGTTGCGGAGGGAGCGGTCTTTGCGGAAGGCAGACGGGGGGAGATGGGAAGATGTGGCGAGTGGAGGGGTCACGTTGGAGGTGGCGAAACTGGCGGAGGACTATGTGTTGTATGTGTCGGCTGGTGGGGTAAAAGGTGAGGACCAAGGGGACTCTGCCTTTGTTGCGAGTGGGGGAATGGGGAGAGAGGGCAGTGTTGCGGGGTACGGAGGAGACCATGGTGCGAGCCTCAACTATATCTGTGGACCTTGTGATGGCTGGGACCCACAGCAGACAGCCACGATCGGGCAGCTGCACTCAGTGCTTGCCGGAGGGACGGGTCAGGGCTGAAAGGGAACCTGGCTCAGAGGTTTAGTCTCCGTGCCAATCGAGCACAGGATGTTCAGAGTTGCATCAGCAGGTTCCCACAGAGAGAGGAAGCACTGTACTTCTGACCGGTTTGCTCGGTGCCGACAGCTATTTCTGGAGTGAATAGGAAGACCACGTGTGGCCTGGGCAGGCTGTTGGCAAGAGGCTGGCCGGAGCACAATGGAAGGAAGCACATTGAGGGTGACACAGATAGAGCCGGGCGGGGTACAAAACATCCCAGCAACACCAGGGCAATGCCACTTCAGGGGCTGCGGTCAGCTCCATGCTGGTGCTCACTGGTCAGCTCCACACTGTGCCTCAAGGTCAGCTCCACGCTGGTACTCACTGGTCAGCTCCACGCTGGTGCTCACTGGTCAGCTCCACACTGAGCCTCAAGGTCAGCTCCACACTGAGGCTCAAGGTCAGCTCCACACTGAGGCTCAAGGTCAGCTCCACGCTGGTACTCACTGGTCAGCTCCACACTGAGCCTCAAGGTCAGCTCCACTGAGCCTCAAGGTCAGCTCCGCGCTGGGCTCAAGGTCAGCACGTTGGGGCTCGTTCAGCTCCATGATGGGGCTCAAGGTCAGCTCTACGCTGGGCTCAAGGTCAGCTCCACGCTGGGGTTAAGGTCAGCTCCACACTGGTGCTCACTGGTCAGCTCCACACTGAGCCTCAAGGTCAACTCCATGATGGGGCTCAAGGTCAGCTCCACTGGGGTTACAGTCAGCTCCATGCTGGTGCTCAAGGTCAGCTCCACACCAGGGCCCACTGGTCAGCTCCACGCTGGTGCTCACTGGTCAGCTCCATGCTGGGGCTCAAGGTCAGCTCCATGCTGGGGCTTAAGGTCAGCTCCACGCTGGGGCTCAAGGTCAGCTCCACACCAAGACCCACTGGTCAGCTCCATGCTGGGGCTCAAGGTCAGCTCCATGCTGGGGCTCAAGGTCAGCTCCACGCTGGGGCTCAAGGTCAGCTCCACGCTGGGGCTCAAGGTCAGCTCCACATCAAGACCTACTGATCAGTTCCAGTAAGGGCTCAAGACAACTCCACACCGGGGACACAAGGAGGGCTCCACACTGGGGACAGCCACAAAAAGCTGGAGTAACTCAGCGGGACAGGCAGCATCTCTGGAGAGAAGGAATGGGTGACGTTTCTGGTCGAGGCCCTTCTCCAAATAGTCAACTGTTGTACATGGCCGTGGGAAGGTACGGCATTTGGGAATGGCACACTTATCGAGCCGAATGCAATTATTACTTTTAAAAAATGTTTGGACAGATATATGGATAGGAAGGGATTAGATGAAACGTCACCTATTCCTTCTCTCCATAGATGCTGCCCGTCCCGCTGAGTTTCTCCAGCTTGGTTATCTGCCTGGGATTTCCTTTAGATATTTTGAAATTTTTCCAGGTGCTACTCCCGGATCCTTCATCGACCTTGAATATAAATAATGTGGCTGGGGTATAACTCAAACGTGTCCGCTTAAAGGACCACTGGTTTAAAAGGACGCATCAAATTTGTTTTCAATTACTTGACTCCCTCTGTTACGGAGTCTTTTATGAGTTGCTGCTTCAGTCCCTTTGATCTCAGTTCATTGAGATTTCAGACCCACAGGGGTTTTCTCAAGAGTCGACAAGCAGTAAGTCCATTGTACAAGACACAGCAGTTTAGTTTAGTTTAGAGATGCAGCGTGGAAACAGGCCCTTCGGCCCACCGAGTCCGCGCCGACCAGCGATCCCCGCACACTAACACTATCCTACACACACTGGGGACAATTTGCATTTTTATACCAAATCAATTAACCTACAAACCTGTACGTCTTTGGAGAGTGGGAGGAAAACGGAGCACCCGGAGAAAACCCACGCGGTCACGGGGAGAACGTGCAAACTCCGTACAGACAGCACCCGTGTTAAACAAGTTTGTGCTCTATTCTTCCACAGGTTAACTATTCAAATGGGGGGTTACACAAAAAGCTGGAGAAACTCGGCGGGTGCAGCAGCATCTAAGGAGCGAAGGAGATAGGCGACGTTTCGGAGACCGTCGATAGGAGACCCTTCTTCAGACTATTCAAATATGGTAGATGAGGAAGGAATAATCAGCTATTTTATTCAAAGGCTATGCTTAATCCAGTTGGGCATTCAAGCGTAGGAAGGAACTGCAGATGCTGGTTTCCACCGAAGATAGACACAAAATGCTGGGGTAACTCAGCCGGACAGGCAGCATCTCTGGAGAGAAGGAATGGGTGACGTTTCTTGTCGAGGCCCTTCTCCAAATAGTCAACTGTTGTACCTGGCCGTGGGAAGGTACGGCATTTGGGAATGGCACACTTATCGAGCCAAATACAATTATGACTTTAAAAAAATGTTTGGACAGATATATGGATAGGAGGGGATTAGACGGAAATATGTTCATAAGTCGCAGGAGCAGAAGTAGGCCATTCAGCCCATTGCTCAGTTTAATGTTCCGTTAACGTTCAGTTTAGTAATTGTCACGTGTACCGAGGTACAGTGAAAAGCTTTTGTTGCGTGCTAACCAGTCAGCAGAAAGACAATATGTGATTACAATCGAACCGTCCGCAGTGTAGAGATACAGGATGAAGGGGATAACGTGAATAATGTTTAATGCAAGATAAAGCCAGTAAAGTCCGATCAAAGATAGTCCAAGGGTCACCAATGAGGTAAATAGTAGCTCAGGACCGCTCTCAAGGACAATCTGCTCCACCGTTCAATCACGGCTGATCTATCTCTCCCTCCTAACCCCATTCTCCTGCCTTCTCCCCATAACCCCTGACACCCGTACTAGTCAAGTATCATCAATCTTAAGGATAAGGGGGAAATCCTTTAGGACCGAGATGAGAAGGACTTTTTTCACACAGAGAGTAGTGGGTCTCTGGAACTCTCTGCCACAGAGGGTAGTTGAGGCCAGTTTATTGGCTATATTTAAGAGGGATTTAGATGTGGCCCTTGTGGCTAAAGGGATCAGGGGGTATGGAGAGAAGGCAGGTACAGGATACTGAGTTGGATGATCAGCCATGATCATATTGAATGGCGGTGCAGGCTCGAAGGGCCGAATGGCCTCCTCCTGCACCTAATTTCAATGTTTCTATGTTTCTATCTCCGCCTTAATACTCTGCCACAGAAGGCAGTGGCGGCCGATTCACTGGATGTTTTCAAGAGATAGTTAGATTTAACTCTTAGGTCGAACGCAAACAAAGGATATGGGGAGAAGGCAGGAACGGGGTACTGATTTTGGATGATCTGCCATGATCACATTGAATTATGGTGCCGGCTCGAAGGGCCGAATGGCCTCCTCCTGCACCCATTTTCTATGTTTCTATGTTTAAAAAATCCAATAAGTTGGCCTCCACAGCTGTATGTGCCAATGAATTCCAGACTCACCTCCCTCTGATGACTGAAATTCCTCCTCTTCTCCTTTCTAAAGGTACATTGGACTTTGTCTGTGGAACTGATGCGCTACAATGCTGAGAACTATATTCCGCACTCTGTATCTTCCCCTTTGCTCCACCTGTTGTGCTGGAGTTTGGTTTGATGGTATTTATGTCAGGTATGGTCTGATTTGGTTGGATAGCACGCAAAACAAAGCCTTTCAGGGTCCCTTGGTATAGGCGACAATGATAAACCTGAACCTTACCCTCCAATCTACCCTCCAATGCAAATGAATGTAAACCAAACGGTCCAATATTATCCTTCGACCACAGTGGTGCAGCGGTAGAGTTGCTGCCTCACTGTGCCAGAGACTTGGTTTCGATCCTGTCTCGGGGTGCTGTCTGTGTGGAGTTTGCATGATCTCCCTGTGGGTTTCCTCTGGGTGCTCCAGTTTCCACCCACATCCCAAACACACGTAGGCTTGTAGGTTAATTGCCCCTCCGTAAATCCCCCCCCCCCCCCAGTGTGTAGGGAGTGGATGCGAAAGTGGGGAAACATAGAACCAGTGTGAACGGGTGATCGATGGTCTGCATGGACTGGGTGGGCCGAAGGGCCTGTTTCCATGCTATTTCTCTAAACCAACCCACACCCAATTGAAATAGATTACTTGTGTAGATGCTGGTTTGAACCGAAGATAGACACAAAAAGCTGGAGCAACTCAGCGGGACAGGAAGCATCTCTGGAGAGAAGGAATGGGTGAGTCTGAAGAAGGGTCTCGACCCGAAACGTCACCCATTCCTTCTCTCCAGAGATGCTGCCCGTCCAGCTGAGTTACTCCAGCTTTTTGTGTCTAAGGCAGATGACTTGCTGGCTGGTTATGGGATCTTTGCCTCATTTACCACCTTATATATGTGGCCACACTTCAAACTCACAACGGCAGTTCAACCAAGGTCCCTGTGGACGTAATGGATTCAGTGACACCATCCTGTTGAGTACAATTTCATAAAATTTAATAACATCTATGAAAAAAAAATCCTCATTCATTATTGTTTGTGGTTTTCTCCCAGGTCACTGAATTTGTGTTCAAATGATCCCAGGGATAGATTTTTAAAAAGTGTATTGCCGCAGAGAAGGATTGGGTAGGATTGAGTTAATAATGTCTACACAATTGATGATTGCAAGAGACTTTAAGAAAATTCTAACGCTTGCTCCAGCGCCTTTTAAACCACTTCCTGTTTCACAGAGCCCATTGAAAACAGTCAACAGTGCTCTTTCAAAGACTGCACAACAGATTGGGCACGGAGTCCTGTGTTTCTGCCTGCAATTGTCTAGATCTGCTTGAAGGCAAGCACAGACAGAGAGGGAGGGAGAGAAAGAGAGAGGGGGGGGGGGGGGGGGGAGTAAAAGTGTAACAGAAAGAAGAATTAGAACAGTTTGCTACTCCTGTCTGTGAAGTTTTCAAACCTAGGGAATGTTTTCTGCCCACCGGGCTGGGATTATTACATAGGTTTAAGTACAAATTGGATCGAAAACCGCACATCATGCTTCAGTTTGGATCGACGTGAAGACCACTCGGATGGAAAATGGCAAGTTTGATTCAGAAGACGAAGATGCTTTATGCAAAGAGGCAAATCTGAAATTTGAAACTCGCTGCGATTTTATTCCAAGTCGAACAGTTTGCGGAGCAAGCCGGCAGGTTGACAGGGTCTGTGGGACCACTGGGCACCTGAGAACACTGGACATTGGACACTGGGGCAAGGTTGCAACTTGCATCTGCAGTCGCGCCTGGCCAGAGGAGTTATTGGTCGCGGATAGAGGCAACGCCGAATCTGATGAAGCACCTGGCTGCAGTGAAGGTTATTTCTATTTTCTGTTTAATATGTTGGGGGCTGGATGAAGGGATGGGTGGGGAGGAGAGCGGGGAGAGAGAGAGAGAGGGGGGGGGGGGTAAAGGAATCGGCTGCGTAATTCTAGCGGGGCGCTTGTTTTTGAAGTCAAACATGTTTGTGGTTGGGTGCTATAGATTTTAGCGGTGTCTCTCTCTCTCTCTCTCCTTCTCTCACCCACACTCACTCCTGTCTTCTGGTTGCATTTATCTCTATGACTGGTGTTCTCTCTTTACGTCTGTCTATTGCTCTCTCTCCCTCTCTCTCTCTCCTCTCTCTCTCTCTCCTCTCTCTCTCCTTCTCCCTCTCTCTCTCTCTCCCTCTCTCTCCTTCTTCTCTCTCTCTCTCTCTGCCCTCCGCTGCCTCCATCTCTGTCTGATTATCCGGTGCACCCTTTATCTGTATGTCTGAGTTGCTCAATTCTTCTGTCTCTTGCTCTCTCTCCCTCTATTTCTCCCTCTTCCTCTCTCTTTCTCTCCCTCCCTGTCACTCTCTCTTTCTCTCTTTCTTTATCTCCCGCTCATTCTCTCTGTCTCTCTCTCTCTACCCCTCTATCTTTATCTTTCCCCTTCTTCCCCCCCCCTCTCCCTCTCTCCTCCTTTCCCCATCTCCCCTCTCCCCCCTCCTCCTTTCCTCCTCTCCCCTCTCCTTCTGCCCCTCTCTCTTTCTTTCTCTCCTCTCTGCCTCTCGCTCACCATCTGTGCCAAATTATCCCAGAGCCTTACCACATTGCAGCAGTGGCCCCTCTCCCTGTATCCTGCACTCCAGCTCTGCCCATCTCCTCACCTTGTGCAGGATTAAGGTCCAATTCCCTGTCCAAGCCTTTGACCCACAGCTTAGTAATTCTCTCCATCAGCCACTGACCAAATTCAGGACAGAGATTCGTAGTCATTGGACCATCAGTACTGGTGAGAAAGTTATATTTACACGTGAAAAAATGACCATCAGTTGTACCCATCCTTCACATTTGGTACCATAGAAGTCATGAAGCATTTTAAAGGCCTTTGGACAGGTACATGGATCGGATAGGTTTAGAGGGCTATGGGTGAAATGTGGACAGGTGGGACCAGTGTAGATGGGGCATGTTGGCCGTGGGGACAATTTGAATGGAAGTACCTGGTTCTGTGCTGAATGTTTAGCTTTAGGTTCATCATTGTCACCTGTACTGAGTTTCAGTGCAAAGCTTGGTTTTGCATGCTATCCAATCAGAGCAGATAATACCATACGTAAATACCATCAGGTCCAACAGGTAGAGCAAAGGGAAAGATACAGAGTGCAGAATATAGTCCTCAGCATTGTAGCGCATCAGGTCCAGAGACAAAGTCCAATGTCCGCAATGGGGTAGAGGTGAATCGGACAGTACCCTAGCTTATGGAAGGGCCGTTCACAAGCCTGATAACAGGGGAAGAAGCTGTTCCTGGTCTGGTGGTGCGAGCTTTCAAGCTTCTGTACCTTCTGCCGGACGGGAGCGGGGAGGAAAAGGAATGACCAGGGTGGGACAGGGACACATCTTTGATTATGTCGGCTGTTTTTCCAAGACAGCGTGAAGTGTAGATGGAGTCAGTGGTGGGGAGTGTGGTCTGTGTGACGGACTGGGCTACATCCATGTGACATATATGTAAACTCTGCAATATCTTGCTATCTTGGCCTATCTACAAGCTATACCAAAGCAATAGAGATTCCAATAATATGGCAAATCTGCAGTTGCTGGAAACCTGAGCTAAAACCAAAGTGCTGGATGAGCTCAATAGGTCAGGAATTGGAATCATTTAATGCCACATGTGACAAGGCAGAGTGAAATTCTTTGCTTGCGCACCCATGCACATCCACGGAGTCACTTTGGGTCGAGACCCTTCTTCAGACAAGAAACGTCACCCATTCCTCCTCTCCTGTCCCACTGAGTTACTCCAGCATTTTGTGTCCATCTTCACTAAATATTTTGTTGGCGGTAAAATTCTTTGGGATGCCCTGAGGCCATTAAAGGAGGCTAGAGAAAAGCACCTGCTCCCATCTCTTCCTAGACGGTATTATCAATGTCCCTTCAAACACAGCACCTGATACCCAGAAGACACAAAACATTAAAAATAACTTAGTAACCTGACCTCATAACAAAATGTTCATCGCATTGCCAAACATTCAGTGTTAGTATAACGTGCATTCTGCAGGCTATGCATCCTTGCTGCTGGAAACACACACACATACTCTCACTCTGGGAACAGTGCAGTATAGAGCTGTTTAATGCAGGGCCATGAGCTAAAGGGGAAAATCATGTATGTTAAATGGAAACACTTTGAATTGAACACTGGAGCAGAGACCTGATGGTACAAATGCGACTGGGACAATTACTCAAACACAAAGGCAAGACAGATATGTTCGGCATTTGTAAGAAGGATTGGTTTCAGCTCGTACATTTTTGTGCAGACAAAAAGCTGCCTGCGTAGCATATAAAGGATCGTGCTGGATATCATTCTGGACCCTAGAACATAGAACAGTACAGCACAGAAACAGGCCCTTCGGCCCACATTGTTCATGCCCATGATGCCAAGCTGAACTGATCTCATCTGCCTGTGTATGATCCATGCAAATGTTTATCTCCGTCACCTCATTGTCACCTTCTCCTAGCTAACAATGATCTATTCAATATTTTAGAAACATAGAAACATAAACAATAGGTGCAGGAGGAGGCATTTGGCCCTTAGAGCCTACACCGCCATTCAATATGACCATGGCTAATCATCCACAATCAGTACCCCGTTCCTACTTATTCCCCATATCCCATGATTCCTTTAGCCCTAAGAGCTAAATCTAACTTAATTTCCTTGATCTCATATCCTTTGATGTCTGGTTTTCACACCTTACCGTTCCTTATCTCTGTCTCCCTCTCCCGTGACTCAGCCTGAAGAAGGGTCTTGACCCAAAACGTCACCCATTCCTTCTATCCAGAGATGCTGCCTGTCCCCGCTGTGTTACTCCAGCTTTTTGTGGAGTCTATCCCTCCATTCCCTGCACCTCCATGTGCCCGTCTAAAAGCCTCTTAAACACCACTATCATATCTGCCTCCACCCCCACCCCCGGCAGCGGTTCCAGACCCCCACCCACCCTCTGTGTATGCCCCGCACATCTCCATTAAACTCACCCCCCCCCCCCCCCCCCCCCCACCTTTCAGTTTTTAGTTTTAGAAATACAGCAGGCCCTTCGGCCCACCGTGTCCGCACTGACCATCGATCACCATGAGCACTAGTTTTATCCTACACACTAGGGACAATTTACAGAAGCCAATTAACCTACAAACTTTCGGCCCAAAACGTCGCCCATTCCTTCTCTCCAAAAAGAAGTGATTTTTCAAATGGTGCCAATTACTAAGGGTGCGAATTATCTGATATTATGGTATTCTGGAGAGAAGGAATGGAGCGACGTTTCACAGAGTGCTGGAGTAACTCAGCGGGTCAGGCAGCATCTGTGGAGAACATGGATAGGTGACGTTTCACAGAGTGCTGGAGTAACTCAGCGGGTCAGGCAGCATCTGTGGAGAACATGGATAGGTGACGTTTCACAGAGTGCTGGAGTAATATTTCAGGTGACATTTCAGATCGGGAGTATCTTCAAAGTCCCTACTTAAAACGTCACCCATCCTTTTTCCCCAGAGATGGTGCCTAACCCACTGAGTTAGGCACCATGCTGGTTTGGACCGAACCCACTTTCCATCTACATTCGGACCAAACCAGCATCTACAGTCATTTGTTTCTAAGGATTAAAATCAAACAAGATCTGTGATTCCAAGATAAAATCTGAACACCATTCTCTACCACTGAAAATGGACGATTAAATTCAGAAGTCATAGGAACAGAAATAGGCCATTCGGCCCATCAATGTACTCCACCATTCAATCATGGCTGATCTAACCCCATTCTCCTGCCTTCTCCCCGTAACCGCTGACTCCTGTACTAATCAAGAATAACATTTTGAGTAGACGCACATGTGTTGTCTTTCCGCCGACTGGTTAGCTCGCAACAAAAGCTTTTCACTGTACCTTGGTACACGTGACAATAAACTGAACTGAACTGAGCTGAACACAGGGGTTGCATCTGTGAGCGTGACTAGTCATAACCAATGGAACAGCTCATTCATTTCCCGCACCATTTGGGCAAGGTAATTTCAAAGTCACTCTTTGAAGGGGAAGTGAACCTTTTAATTCTTTCTCTTTCATTAAGTCTCTTGTTTAGGGCTAAAGTGCTGACTTGGCCAAATCTCGAAAGCAGGAATGTTAGTCCTGCCGTGTTTATTCTGGAGTGGAGAGTTCAAAACGCTTGGGTGTTCAGCGCCGACCTTGTACATAAACTCCCAATCAATCCTCTTGTTAATTTACTTGCCTCAAATTGCCAACATTACTTCGCATTTGAAGAAATGAACCGCAGATGCTGGTTGATACCGAAGAGAGACACAAAGTGCTGGAGTAATACAGCGGGTCAGGCAGCATCTCTGGAGAAAATTGCCAACATTAGATGTAGTTTAAACTGGGTAGTCACAAGTTTACAGTTCATTGCTCATCCACCTCAATTACTGCCAAGGAAGACATCACAGAGGGGGAGCAGTTAGAGTCGATGTCTCAAGAAGGGTCTCGACCCGAAACGTCTCGACCCGAAACGTCACCCAATCCTTCTATCCAGAGATGCTGCCTGTCCCGCTGAGTTACTCCAGCACTTTGTGGCTGTCTTCAATTACTACTGAGCTCCTCTCCGCTTCACTGAAGTCCAGTGTCAGTCATAGAGTCAGAAGCAGTACAGGCCCTTCGGCCCATCTCGTCCATGCCGCCCAATGTGCCTCATATAAAATAATCCCATTTCCTGGGATATTTGTCAATTTGGCGATAGGGATATTTGGCCCATATCCCTCTAAACCTTTCCAATCCACGATTAATACGGGTGTCAGGGGTTATGGGGAGAAGGAAGGAGAATGGGGTTGAGAGGGAGAGATAGATCAACCATGATTGAATGGCAGAGTAAACTTGATGGGCCGAATGGCCTAATTCTACTATAATTTATGAATTGGGTGAACAATCCATGTCCCTGTCCATATGTTTTTTAAATGTTGCTTTTGTACCTTCCTCAACTACCTCCTCTGGCAGCTTATTCCATACGGCCACCAGTGTGAAAATGTTACCTGTCAGATTCCTATTAAATCAGCACGAACATTGTGGGCCGAATGGCCAGTTCCTGTGCTATGTTAGAAAGGCTGCAAGGGTGTAGAGAGGGAGGGGAGGAGGAGGGGAGGGGAGGGGAGGAGGGGGGGAGGGGAGGAGGGGGGGAGGGGAGGAGAGGAGAGGGGAGGAGAGGGGAGGAGGGGAGGGAGGAGAGGAGGGGAGGGGAGGGAAGGAGAGGGGAGGGGAGGAGGGGAGGGGAGGGAAGGAGAGGGGAGGGGAGGAGGGGAGGGGAGGGGAGGAGAGGAGAGGGGAGGGGAGGGGAGGAGAGGGCAGGGAGGCTATGGATGGGTGGAGACCAGCAGTGGTTGAATAACATAAGAGTAGACAATGTTATCTGATTAAAGAATGCTACAGGTGACAAAGGTAGGGCGGGAGGAGATGACAAACAAACCTGTGAACCCTCTACCAGAAAAGAGGAAGCAAAGCGTTGAATACTGGAAGTGCAAAGGCTGAAAATATCTGCAATTTTGTTCTGTATCAGATTTCCAGGATCTGTTGCATGTTGAGTTTCAACAGGCTTGGTTTGTCCATTTCCAGTCTTGGGCAATGACTCAGATATATATTTTTTGATAATGGTGTTCATAAGTGATAGCAGCAGAATTAGGTCATTTGGTTCATCAAGTCTACTCCGCCATTCCATCATGTCTGATCTATCTTTCCCTCTGAACCCCATTCTCCCAGATAGAACAATGGAATTCTTACTCTGAGCAGCACAACAGAATATGTAAACATAGTACACAATACTAATCAAGAATCTATCTCTGCCTTAAAAATATCCACCTACTTGGCTGTGGAGACTTGGCCTCCACAGCTGTCTGAGGCAATGAAGTAGGAGGCCATTCAGACCATTGAGCACCTACTAGCTCAATTCCGTTATCTGTGGAATTCATTGCCACAGAAGGCCAAGTCAATGGATATTTTTAAGTTTAGAGAGACAGAAACAGGCCCCTCAGCCCATCGAGTCCGTGCCGACCAGCGATCCCCGCACATTAACACTATCCTACACATACAAGGGACAATTTATAATTTTACCAAACCAAGTAGCCTATAAACCTGCACGTCTTGTAACCACTGCATTCCCTCTATCTCACCAACTAGAGACAGGTCCTGACCTCCCATCTACCTCATTGGAGACCTTCGAACGATCTTTAATCAGTCTCTACTGGACTTTATCTTGCATTAAACGTTATACCCTTTATCCTGTATCTTTACCCTGTGGACGGCTCGATTGTAATCATGTATAATCCTTTTATTGACCGGTTTGCACGCAACAACAAAGCCTTTCACTGTACCTCGGTACACGTGGCAACAATAAACTTAATCTGAAACTAAGCTACACTTAGTAACGCTCCAAGTGCACCATCCTGTCAAACACTCCCTGGGCAGGGACAATACAAATGTAACTTTGACTTACCAGAGTGCTATCCCAGACTACGCCCCAGCCAGCCACACGTGTGACAATGTTTAATTATATGGGCTTAGCATTATTGAAAAAGCTTTACATACACTCAAACAAATGCACTTGGCTGCCACTTATTTGCTAAGTAAACATCTACCAAAAGTCGCTCACTGTGATGGAAACATATTTCGAAAAAAAAGAGGAAATTGTTTTCATTTTCTTGGATGTTAGTGAACTCAAAGAGGAACACACATCATTGGTCTAGATTGTGATCGTCGGTCCGTCTTTGGGATGTGGTGGAGGTTGGGTTCAGTTCATTGCTGCGCTGTTGATGATGTCAGCTGTGGGCCTGTGAATTGGAGGCCTGTTTCTGACCCTGTTGGTTATGGATTCAAATCCCTGTGAGGCATAAGATCCAAACTGAAGCGTCAGTGTGGCTCACGTAGGAAGGAGCTGCAGATGCTGGTTTATACTGAAGATAGGCACAAAATGCTGGAGTAACTCAGCGGGTCAGGCAGCATATCTGGAGAGAAGGAATATGTTTCAGATCGGAACCCTTCTTCAGACTCAAAGCGCCATCTATTCCTTCTCTCCAGAGATGCTGCCTGACCCGCTGAGTTACTCCAGCATTTTTTTGTAACTAGCGTAACTTGTTTAGTTCAGTTTGGTTAGAGATAGAGTGTGGAAAGAGGCCCTTCGGCCCACTGAGTCCATGCTGACCATCAATCACCATGTACACTAGCACTATGCTATCCCATCCTACACATCGGGGGCAATTTACAGAAGCCAATTCACCTGCAAACTTGCACGTCTTTGAGATGTGGGAGGAAACCGGAGCACCCGGAGAAAACCCTCGCGGTCACGGGGAGAACATGCAAACTCTGTACAGACAGCACCCGTAGTCAGGATCGAACCCGGGTCTCTGGAGCTGTGAGGCAGCAGCTCTACCCGCTGTGCCACCGTGCCGACCTAGTTACATCTACTCTAGTCCCATTTAACATAGAAATATAGCAAATAGTTGCAGGAGGAGGCCATTCAGCCCTTCGAGCCAGCACCACCATTCATTGCGATCATGAATGATCATCCCCAATCAATAACCCGTGCCTGCCTTCTCCCCATAACCCTTGAGTCCACTAGCCCCTGGAGCTCTATCTAACTCTCTCTTAAATCCATCCAGTGATTTGGCCTCCACTGCCCTCTGTGGCAGGGAATTTAGAAAAGGGTTGATGGGACTGCTCTTAATGGGAGATGGCATGAACCCAAAGGGCTGAATGGCCTCATTATATGTGTCATTCAGCGCAGAAACCAGCCCTTTGATCCACTATGCCCATGCCAATCATTGAATACCCATCTGTGCTAATCCCGTTTCTAAACAGCAGTACTTTAAACTTCTTTAACAAGATCCTTGTTTTCCTGGTCTACAAACCACGCGGTCACGGGGAGAACGTACAAACTCCGTAAAGACAGCACCCCCCTAGTAGTCAGGATTGAACCCGGGTCTCTGGCGCTGTGAGGCAGCAGCTCCACCACTGCACCACCGTGTCAACCGAGAGTGAAATGGTCGGTGTCTATAGCAGGGGTGGGGAAACTGTGGCATGCGGGCTATAGGGCATTAAGTGCGGCCTTTTGAATGAATCCAAATTTTGTAGAACAAATCTTTTTATTTTTATTAATATGTTTTTGTTCGTCTTTTATTATTTTAATTTTAATCTTAAAATGAACTTATTTAAAATACCAAAGAGTAAAAGAAGATTCAACTAAATAATCCTCCCCGGCTGACGGCCACAATTAAAACATTAGTAAGTCATGAGGGCTATTTTAACAAAATAATGCACATTTAGAAGTATATCTAATTGAAGTTTCATGGATGCGGCCTTATTAGATTACAGCTAACTTAATGCGGCAATCCAACATGAAAAGGTTCCCCACCCCTGGTCTAAAGCATCACTGCACCAAATAGTTTAATCAGACATAGAGTTCACCGTCTTTCTGCGCTGTTTTCCATTCAGCCTTGCGAGGGTTAAGATAATGCCTTTGGAAAAATGTTCTGGATGTTTATCGAACATCCTTTTGTCGAGCTATTAGATGCTCTGCTGCTCCTGACGGCAGTGCACCTCAAAAACAACGTGCAAAGGTGCCCTGGAGAGCTATCAAAGTGTCAGGGCTTTGTGATTTGCAGGAACTGTATCTGAGGGGAACGGAGATACAATCAGAGACATCAGGACAGGATGGGGCTGCAGGAACCAGGTTGGCGCACTGCCTCCTTATTGTCATGGGACTGGCGTAACAAACCCGAGGCACTGTGTGATAATGTTATGGAGCGCACACCCATTGCACTAGGACAGGGCAGCGGTAGAGCTGCTGCCTCACAGCGCCAGAGACCCGGGTTCGATCCCGACTACGGGCGCTGTCGGTACGGAGTTTGTACGTTCTCCCCGTGACCTGCGTAGGTTTTCTCTGAGATCTTCGGTTTCCTCCCACACTCCAAAGACGTGCAGGTTAATTGTTGCAAACTAGTGTGTGTAGGATAGTGGGTGCGTATAAAGCATGGTATCTCAAAACTAAACTAACCCTAAACTAAACAGAAGGTGGACACAAAAAGCTGGAGTAACTCAGCGGGACAGGCAGCGTCTCTGGAGAGAAGGAATGGGTGGTTTCGGGTCAAGATCAGAAGAACTAAGGGCAAAGGGTCAGTCACTATGAACCATACACAGAGTCATACATCACGGGTACAGGCCCTTCGGCCCAACTCCTTCATGATATTCTGTTTAGTTCATTGTCCCGTGTACCGAGGTACAGTGAAAAGCTTTTGTTGCGCGCTAACCAGTCAGCGGCATAAGCAAGCCCTTTGCGGTGTACAGACTGCATAGACTGGGCTTGTTTTACTTGGAGCTGACGGAAGGCGGGAGAGAGGTGGAGGATCGAGGCATTTAGAGTACATGATAAGGGAATAGAGATTTAAGAGTGTGGAACGATTGTAATATATGATTGTAGAGGAAGGAAGAAGATAATACGTGGGGAGAAGGCAGGAACGGGGTACTGATTGTGGATGATCAGCCATGATCACAATGAATGGCGGTGCTGGCTCAAAGGGCCGAATGGCCTCCTCCTGCCCCTATTGTCTATTGTCTATTGCCTTCCATCACAGTGCGCTGTTAATGTTATTTTTTATGTAGTTGTGTGCCTTGTTGCTTTTTTGGTATGACTGTATGGCAAATCAAATACTTTGTATGTTTTTACATATTTGGCTAATAAATGTATTACAATTAGATCTGCTTCTGTGGCGAGTGCCGCACAATGGGGTAGACAGTACCCTAGCTTACGCAAGGGCCGTTCAGTAACGTGACAGCAGAGAGGAAGAAGCTGTTCCTGAGTCTCCTTACAGACAGCACCCGTAGTCAGGATCGAACCTGCGCCTCTGAAGCCATACAGCAGCAACTCTGCCACCAATTTAACAGTTCTAGGCTTAAAATGAATGGGTGATCAATGGTCAGCGTGGACTCAATGGGCTGTCGGGCCTACTTCCTCGACGTGTCCCTCAATCAATCAATGAGGTGCATCCAAAATGTGTAGGAAGGAACTGCAGATGCTGGTTTACACCAAAGATAGACATAAAGTGCTGGAGTAACTCC
The DNA here is from genome assembly GCA_963514005.1 of Raja brachyura. Next base: position 23,021,024 of record OY740819.1, read on the forward strand.
ATGGGTCAGGCAGCATCTCTGGAGAGAAGGAACGGGTGACGTTTCGGGTCACAGCATCTGAAGAAGGGTCTGAGCATTGATCACACGTTCATTTTTAATTAGCATGAAGCCTAGAAGTTTTAAAAGAGTGGTGCCTTGGCCGCCTGACAGATTCAGAGACACGGGTTCGATCCTGACCAGGGGGCTGTCTGTACGGAATGTTGTGGGTTCTCTCCACGACCACGTGGGTTTCTCCGGTGTCTATCTTAACGATGTGAGTCAATGTTTGATGATTGAACTGAGGGAGTGTAGTCTGCCAGGGCACCACAGAAGTCCTTGTACCTCTCTACATCCTGTTTCCTTTAGACAGAATCAGATAAGACCTCTGCACTGTCATCTGGCTCTCTATGGCCCATGAACTTAAACTTAATTAGATTCAGTTCCCTGGCTTCCTGTGAAATGCTCAACTTTCTCCACAAAACCTCAGATTTTGGATAATTTGGCAGCAAGAGTGGGTTATCTGTGGTTATAATAGCACAGGATGGGTCAGTCTGCGATACATTCCTGCTTCTGAGTTAGAATGAGATGAGTTCAAGTCGCTTTGCAGGCTTTAAACACAAGGAACCAGGCATGCCAATATAATATTGGATCTTACAGAAACATACACAATTCTTAAGGGATTGGACAGGCTAGATGCAGGAAAAATGTTCCCCGATGTTGGGGGAATCCAGAACCAGGGGTCACAGTTTAAGAATAAGGGGTAGGCCATTTAGGACAGAGATGAGGAACAACTTTTTCATCCAGAGAGTTGTGAGTCTGTGGAATTCTCTGCCACAGACGGCAGTGGAGGCCGATTCACTGGATATTTTCAAGAGAGAGAGATTTAGCTCATAGGTCTAATAGCATCAGGGGATATGGGGAAAAAGCAGGAATGGGGTACTGGTTGTGGATGGTCACTGATGATCATCACCAAGATACAGTGAAAAGCTTTTGTTGCGTGCTAACCAGTCAGTGGAAAAACAATACATGATTACAATCGAACCGTTTACAGTGTACAGATACATGATACGGGGATAACGTTTATTGCAAGATAAAGCCGGTAAAGTCTGTAGAAGTACAGATTTAAGATTGTGGAACGATTATAGATTGCTTCTGTGGCTAGCACACAAATAGTTGTCTGGGTAGACAAAAGTGCTGGAGAAACTTAGTGGGTGCGGCAGCATCCATGTAGTGAAGGAAATAGGCGACGTTTCGGGCCGAAACCCTTCCTCAGACTGGGTTGCCTGGGTTGGACACCATCTCGGAGCGAGTATGTGGATTGGGCACAGTGGCGGTGCAGTTAGAGCCACTACCTCACGGCACCAGAGACCCGGATTCGATCCTGACCTCGAGTACTGTTGTGTGTGGAGTTTGCACATTCTCCCTGAGTTTCTTCCGGGTGCTTCGGTTTTCATTTACATTCCAGAGACATGCGGGGTTTGTAGGTTAATTGTCCATCTGTAAATCACCTCTAGTGTGTAGGGAGTGGATGAGAAAGTAGGAGAGCATAGAACTAGTGTGAGCGGGTGATCGATGGTCGGCATTGATTTTGAGGGCCGAAGGGCCTGTTTTTAGACTGCATCTCCAAACTAAACCAAACAGGATCAGACCATTCGGCCCACAATGTCTGTGCTGGACATGACTCCTAGATCAACTCTTATCAGCCTCACATAATCCATAGCCTTGCGTATACATGTATCTACCAGTCTCCACCGCCACCCCTGGCAGCACTTTCCAGGTGCTGCACTTCACTGGGCAGTGGGTATTTTGGCAGTGCTTATTTTTGTCGACAAGATATCAATAAATGTACCAATATATTAATTAAAACAATTGATAAATTTATCAAGATATACATGTTTTTCCATCAATAATGCCCCCCCCCCCCCCCCCCCTCTGAAGAAGTCCGAAGAAGGGTCCCATCTCAGAATGTTGTCTGGCTATTCCCTCCACAGATGCTGCCTGACCCTAAGAGTTCCTCCGGCACATTGTGTTTCACTCAACATTCCACCTACCTACTAGTCCCACCTACCTACGCGTGGTCCATATCCCTCCAAACCTGTCATATCCATGCACCTGTCTAACTGTTCATTAAACGTTGGGGTAGTCCCTGCCTCAAACTACCTCCTCTGGCAGCTTGTTTCACACCCCCACCACCCTTTGTGTGAAAAAGTTACCCCTCAAATTCCTACCCCTCAGTGCTGGCTCGAAGGGCCGAATGGCCTCCTCCTGCACATATTGTCTATTACATTCGACACCATTTGGCCCTGTAATGCCCAGCATGGCCCACCGTCCTGAGCTTCACAATGAGGGGGATCGGGAGTTAATATTGAGCAATGCCTTGGCTCCAGTAACTAGGTCAAGTGATGCAGGTTCCCTTGCAAAGTTGCACTGTCTTTCTTAAAACCTCTTCCAGATGGTGTTTGGCTTGGCCAAGGGTGTAAAACAGGCCCCGCCAAAACCGAGGAGATCATCTGTGATGCATCAAGACAACACTGGAAGCACGAACGTACGAGCGAAGGGTTCTACACACAGGAAGGGCAATGGACGGTCAAGGAACACAGAAACAGGCAGAGACCGTTCAGCCCTGCTAGCCCTTTCATAGAGTCATTGAATCATACAGCATGGAAACAGTCCCTTCGGCCCAACTCGTCAATACTGACCACCATGCCCAATCTAATCTAGTCCCACCTGCCTGCGTTTTGTCCATATCCCCCAAAACCTTCGCTACCTATACACCTATCCAAGTGTCGATAAATCTTGTTTATAATATGTCTGAACTACCTCCTTGTTCCATACACCCACCACACCCAGAGTGACAATGTTGCCCCTCTGGTTCATATTAAAACTTGTCCTTTTCATGGTGATGTTTCAGGCCGAGACCCTTCTGCAGAACGTCACCCATTCCTTCTCTCCAGAGATGCTGCCTGTGACGCTGAGTTACTCCAGCATTTTGTGTCTGTCTTCAGTTTAAACCAGCAACTGCAGTTCCTTCCTAGACATATTCCCATGGTAGGGGGATCAGGAACCTGAGGGGCAACGGTTATGCAGAGAGTGGTGGGTGTATGTCAGAGGTGGTACGGTGTCGCAGTGGTAGAGCTGCTGCCTGTACGGAGTTTGCACGTTCTCCCTGTGACCTCTGGTTTCCTCCCACATCCCAAAGACATGCAGGTTTGGAGGATAATTGGTTTCTGCAAATTGCCCCTAGGGTGTGAAAGTGGGATAACATGGAGCTGGTGTGGGCTGAAGGGCCTGCTTCCGTGCTGTATCTCTAATCTAAACTAAATTAAACTAAATCTAGCTTAGATGGGGCATCTTGGTTGGCATGGCCAAGTTAGGCCAAAGGGCCTGTTTCCGTGATGTATGAGTCTGAGACCTTGTGACTCTAAAGCCTCCAGCAGAAAGGAAAATACTGGAAACACTCAGTAGCTCAGGCAGCATGTGTGGAAAGAAAAGCAAAGTTAATGCGTCAGATCAATGGTCTTTCATCAAAATATTTTTGCCTCAAAGGCTCGACCAGCCATTGCTCAATTTATAAGGAAAAGTATAATGATGGAATTCACTGTTGAGCCAAATTTGTAAATCAAAAAAGCTGCACTATTGCATTTGGGTGCTTTGGGTACAAGGTGTTCCTATTTATTATGCTGGAAAAATAGACTTGATTGTCAAAGACATTCAACTCCAAAGACTGAATGATGACACAGGAAAAGATCATAACTTTAATGTGCTTAACGCATGGAGTTATTGTGTAGTTTTGTTGGGATGGATCTCAACTGAGAATCTATTGAACAGATCCACTGCCTCCTCCCCAAACACATGTGGAAATGGGCAGCACTCCACGCGTGACACTTTCCAATAGTAAGCAGTTCAGCTATTGTGCAGGCACCATCCATGGCTTGTGTAAGATGGAACTGCAGATGCGGGTTTACACCGAAGATAGACACAAAAAGCTGGAGTGATTCAGAGGTTGAGGCAGCATCTCTGGAGAGAAGGAATGGGTGACGTTTTGGGTCGAGACCCTTCCTTCTCTCCAGTGATGCTGCCTGTTCCACTGAGTTACTCCAGCTTTTTTGTGTCTATCTTCCATCTAAACTAAACTAAACCAGACTCTCAACTTCCTTAGACCACAGCTTCATGTCAATTAAGAATTCATTGAAGATGCCAAAGGAACTCAAAGGGTCAGGCAGCATCTGTGGAGGGAATAGACAGACATCCTGAGATGGAACCCTTCTACAGCGCCTCTACTTCCTGAGAAGATTACGGAGAGTCGGTCTGTCAAGGGGGACTCTCTCTAACTTCTACAGGTGCACAGTAGAGAGCTTGCTGACCGGTTGCATCGTGGCTTGGTTCGGCAACTTGGGCGCCCAGGAGCGGAAAAGACTACAAAAAGTAGTAAACACTGCCCAGTCCATCATCGGCTCTGACCTTCCTTCCATCGAGGGGATCTATCGCAGTCGCTGCCTCAAAAAGGTTGGCAGCATCATCAAGGACCCACACCATCCTGGCCACTCACAAGTAGAGGTCCTATCTGGAACACAGGACAATAAACTCTCTTGAATCTTGAATCTTGAATCTTCGGAAGAGAGGGGGTGTATATTGATGGGACAAAATATTGAATCATTTTATTTTATATCGTTATTTTAAGATGTATCTGCTGTCCAGATATTTCTAAATTATTGTGAAAGTCTTCACTTAGATGGTGTTTTCCATTGCCTGCCACCCACTGAGTGATAAAGAATTCCTTGGCAAGTCTCCACTGATTCTCTTATTTAACAAGTTAATGCAATCCAGGGAACTGTAGCCAAGAGTTGGAGCAGTTGGGCCGGGCACAGCGATTGTAACTCTGGCCTCACCCTACACTGGAGTCGCCTTGTTCTGCTCCACCCCCTGCTGCTGCATGGCGACGGGCTAATCTTCACTAGCAACGATGCACACAGTGCCAGCCTAGGGTTGCCACCATCATGCGCTTCCTGTCACCCAGCTGATTGGAGAGAGCTCCTCTCAGTTTCCTGCTCAGCACCTGCCATTTACAACAGCACCTCGACAGAGGAACGGCACACTGTGAAAGCTTTGCCTCCTCTGGTATTCAAACCTTGCTTTCAAATTTAGACCTTAGAAATGCAGCGTGGAAACAGGCCCTTCGGCCCACCGAGTCTGCCCCAACCAGCAATCACCCCGTACATTAGCACTATCCTACACACTCGGTGCAATTTTACAAATCTTTAGTCAGAAGGTGGTGAATCTGTGGATCTAATTGCCACAGAAGGCTGCAGAGGCCGTCAATAGATATTTTTAGTTTAGAGATAGATGGATAGAGCGCGGATACAGGCCCTTCGGCCCACTGTGTCTGCACTGACCAGCTGGATCAACTACGCCAAGATGCTATTGATTAACTACAGCTCAACCTTCGACACCCATAGTGAATAAACTCATGATTAATACGTTGCACGCTAATCTTGAGGCCTCCATCTGCCTCTAGTTTCTGGGCTTTGTGATCGACAGACCACAGTTGATCAACGATCATAAGAGATTCGAGCAGAATTAGGCCATTCGGCCCATCAAATCTGCTCTGCCATTCAATCATGGCTGATCTATCTCTCCCTCCTAACCCCATGATTAGTGCGGGTGTCAGAGGTAATGGGGATAAGGCTGAAGAATGGGGTTTGGAGGGAGAGATAGACCAGCCAGGGTTGAATGGCAGAGTAGGATTGATGGGCCGAATGCCCTAATTTTACTCCTATCACTTATGAAATGAACTTATGAAGATTGGACACTCTCTTTGAAAGAGATTCTGATCGAGAATCCAAGATTATTTTTGTGGGAGCCACGGTGGAATTTTCCAGAATTAGCTGTCAGCAGCAGGCAGTGCCCTTATTTAACTTTAGAGAGTGCTGAGTTCCTCTGTTTGTCCTTATCATTTGCTGAAACAATATTCCAAAACAATAAACTGATCTGCCAGTGATTATCAGAAGTCTCGATCTGGTGTGGCTAAGGGAACAGAACTCTATGCTACCTGTAGAATGCGGGACAGGTGGGCATGTGTCACCTGTAACTCACCTGGGGGCTCAGTGAAGAGCCAGTTCGAATCCCACTTCAGACAATTCAGTGATGTTTAAGAAGGAACTGCAGATCCAGGAAAATCGAAGTTAGACAAAATGCTGGAGAAACTCAAGTGGGTGAGGCAGCATCTATGGAGCGAAGGAAATAGGCAACGTTTCGGGCCGAAACCCTTCTTCACACTTCAGTGAACCGTCATAACGTCCCCTCTTCCTTTTCTCCAGAGATGCTGCCTGACCTGCCGAGTTACTCCAGCATTGTGTGTCTATCTTTGGTATAAAGATATCTCCGTACAGCCAGCACCCGTAGTCAGGATTGAACCTGTGTCTCTGGTGTTGTGAGGCAGCAGCACTACCCGCTGCACCGCCGATGTGCCGTCCACAGGATAGGCGATCGGGATAGAATGAAGGAATAACGGAAATGCTTCATCTCCTCTCCTTGACGGGACAGTTGTGATATAGCTGGCTCTGTCATTTTTTGACCCAAGTGACATTTGCAACTCCCCAGAGTTGGTGGCCCTGATGGTCATGTCAAACAAAGACCAACCTGACCTTGCGTTCCCCTCTTGCTCTTGTTCAGGTGCAGCTCTCTCTGCCTCCCTGCTGTATAAAGTTTCACTTCGTTTGCAAAGACAGTAATCCGATAGGTTAGGGTTATCTGCTATTTAATCAGGTGCACAGTGACAGATCGAGGGAGTTTATAGCGGGGTGGTTCGGCTGGCAGCCCAGCCTGACACCTCTCTCTCTCGCTGTATTTTTCACTATACAATCTGCCAGAGGAGGTAGTTGAGGTAGGGACTTTCCCAACGTTTAAGAAACACTAAGCAGGTAAATGGATAGGACAGGTTTGGAGAGGTATGGACCAAACGCAGGCAGGTGGGACTAGTGTAGCTAACCCAGCCAGATGCAACTAAATTTAAAGTGGCACTTTCTTCCCAATAACCCTCTCTGGCTAAACCCCTCCCTTCACCACCTCCAGTTTAAATTCCAGTTGGAATATTTTGGAGGACCAAGTAACCAAGAACCAAGAACCAAGCTGGGACATGTTGTGTAAGAAGGAACTGCAGATGCTGGTTTAAACCAAAGATAGACACAAAAAGCTGGAGTAACTCAGAGGGACAGGCAGCATCTCTGGAGAGAAGGAATGGGTGATGTTTCGGATTGAGACCCTTCAGACTTGACCTGAAACATCACCCATTCCTTCTCTCCACTGATGCGGTCTGTCCTGCTGAGTTACTCCAGCTTTTTGTGCCTATCTTCAGTTTAAACCAACATCTGCAGTTCCTTCATACCTTCTATGTTCCTATGTTTCTATCTCTGGTTCATACGCAGAGCGGTACAAACCCCCTTTAAGGCTGGCTGCAAGGTGATAGCTACTGGAGCGATCCCTGCACAAAGCTGTTCATCTAGAGCTGTAGTAATCGAACGCTGTCTGCACCCACCTGGGCCAGAGGAAGAGCGTTGTGGTGAACGAGGCAGCTTTCAGATCGACTGATATAGACAGCACAAAGTGAAATGACTGAAGCAGAACAATCTGTATCAACCCATTGCACTCAGGACAAATCACAGCTCCATCAACACAGCCCTGACATCTCTGTCTGTGGGATTCCTAGTTATCTCATCGGACGGTGAGAACACGCAATGCTCCTGTAAGTATCAACAGACCTCTATCTATCCTAAACACGCCAGCAACATGCGTGAGGATGGATCCACTTATTTCCATTCCCATTTCATTTTATTTTAAGTCAACAGAAATCTAATCTGTACGAGGAATGTTTTTTCTTGCCTGGGTGAATTTGCTGGGTCAGTCTTAAGGGGCAGAGTAGACCAGGCCTCCTTCCAATGTAATTGATGCAAATTCTGTCCAATAACTTGACAGCTAGTATCAGGGCAGATGTCGTTACATCTTCTGGAGAGAGAAACTTCACACTGAAGATAGGTACAAAATGCTGGAGTAACTCAACGGGTCGGGCAGCATCTCTGGAGAGAAGGAATGGGTGACGTTTCGGGTCGAGACCCTTCTTAAGACTGAGAGTCAGGGGAGAGGGGAACGAGAGTAAACCAGCATCTGCAGTTTCTTTGTTGAAGGAAGGGACTGTCGGTGCCGGTTTAAACCGAAGATAGACACAAAATGCTGGAGTAACTCAGCGGGTCGGGCAGCATCTCTGGAGAGAAGGAATGGGTGATGTTTCGGGTCGAGATTCTTCTATCTGCAGTTCCTTCTGACACATATTGCTTGGGTCAGCAGGTTATTTATGTTGTTATTGAATAGGAGGTGTAACAAGAGTGTAGGAAGAAGGAACTGAATCTGCAGTTCAAACCGAAGATAGACACAAAAAGCTGGAGTAACTCAGCGGGTCGGGCAGCATCTCTGGAGAGAAGGAATGGGTGACGTTTCGGGTCGAGACCCTTCTTCAGACTGAGAGTGAGGTGAGAGGGAGACAGAGAGATGAGGAAGGGTAAGGTGTGAAAATGAGAGATCAAAGGGGACAAAGTTCAAGGTAAATGTAGAATGGATCATTGTTAGCTGAGGGGAAGGTGAGAACGAGGCGTAGGATCAGTAACATTTAATCATGAGGACAGTGAAACTAGTCGGGGAACTAGGAAGAGAGAGGGATGGAGAGAGAGGGATGGAGAGAGAGGGATGCAAGGGTTACTTGAAGTTAGAGAAGTCAATGTTCATACCGCTGGGGTGTAAACTGCCCAAGAGAAACATGAGTGTCCCTTTACTGGGGTTGTATAGTAGTTATTAGAATATTTGTGAATTTGTTGTTTGATTCTTCTTCTGTTGTGTGGCGTGCACAGCCTAAAGTTGTTGGACAACTTGTTCTATTTGATCTTCCGTTTGTGCACGTCGAGCTGATTGCATTAGTCGACACAGGGCGGACCACATGAAGGTTGCAATCTCCCCCCCCAGTTGTTTGATGATTTTGTAACATGGTGGTGGGTATGTCACCACGGTTTTGGTATCTTTGGTTTTGTATCGTGTTGAAATTAAATAAATTATTTTTTAATACAAAATGTTTTTTTAAAAAAGAGAAACATGAGGTGTTGTTCCTCCAATTTGCCTGTGACCTCACTCTGATGGTGGAGGAGGCCCAGGACAGAGAGTTCAGTGTGGGAATGGGAGAGCAAGTTTAAAGTGTGTAGCAACCGGGAGATAAGGTCATAAAGTCATAAGTGATAGGAGCAGGATTAGGCCATTCGGCCCATCAAGTCCACTCCGCCATTCAATTATCGCTGATCTATCTCTCCCTCCTAACCCCATTCTCCTGCCTTCTCCCCATAACCCCTGACACCCGCACTAATCAAGAATCTATCTATCTCTGCCTTAAAAACATCCATTGACTTGGCCTCCACACCCTACTGTTTCAACGAATTCCACAGATTCACCACCCTCTGACTAAAGAAATTCCTCCTCATCTCCTTGCTGAAGAAACGTCCTTTAATTCTGAGGCTCTGCCCTCTGGTCCTAGACTCTCCCAAAAAGTTCTGAGCGGACAAGTCTCCTCATTATCACCTGAACTCCAGCGGCACGGTGGCGCAGCGGTAGAGTTGCTGCCTTACAGTGCTTGCAGCGCCGGAGACCCGGGTTCAATCCCGACTACGGGTGCTGTCTGTACGGAGTTTGTACGTTCTCCCCGTGACTGCGTGGGTTTTCTCCAAGATCTTCGGTTTCCTCCCACACTCCAAAGACGTACAGGTTTGCAGGTTAATTGGCTTGGTAAATGTGTAAATTGTCCCAGGTGTGTGTAGGATAGTGTTAGTGTGCGGGGATCGCTGGTCGGTGTGGACTCGCTGGGGTGAAGGGCCTGTTGCCATGCTGTATCTCTAAACTAAACTAAACTAATATCGCTGCTGTTTTGGAGCACCTTTGCAAATGATTTTCTGATCATTGGAGAATGATTTGTTTGACATTTACTGGGCTAGGTAAACAGGTTGAAGTGTTCAAAGGAAGTTTGTTTTAAATGTTGTAGTTTGATTGCTGAGTAATTAAACTTAAACATAAGTCAGATTGTTCCTCGGTCTGTTGGAGAGAAAGTGCAATCATGGAAAAAGATTTAATAGTTAATGGAAATTGAAGAGAATATTAATTACATCAACAGAGACTCACAAAGCAGCCTCCCTTCCATCGATACACTAAAAGCTGGAATAACTCAATGGGTCAGGCAGCATCTCTGGAGAGAAGGAATGGGTGACGTTTCGCATCGAGACCCTTCTTCAGACTCCATCTGCACCACACTGCCTCATTTATCACAACATTTAAAAAACATTTGGACAGGTACATGGATAGGATAGGTTTAGAGGGATACGGGCCAAATGTAGACAGGTGGGGCGAGTGTCGCTAGGGCATGTTGGTCGCCGTGGGCAAGTTGGACTGAAGGCCCTGTTTCCATGTTGTGTGACTCTATGACTCTAAGGCCACCAGCATAAACAAGGACCAATCTCACTCCCTCTTCTCCCCTCTCCCATCAGGCAAGAGGTACAGAAGTGTGAAAACGCACACCTCCAGATTCAGGGACAGTTTCTTCACAGCTGTTTGCTGTCTGGCAAGTGAGTGGTCCTCTCATCAGCCAGAGTGTGGTCCAGACCTCCCATCCACCTCAATGGGAACATGTAAGCTGTCTTCAAACGGACTTTATCAGACTTCAATATTATATCCTTGCACTAAATGTTGCATCTTTTATCCTTTATCTGTGCACTGTGGACGGCTTAATTGTAATCACGTATAATCAGTAACACAACCCCCTGCGCCACCCGTGCCCACTTCTAATATTCAGAACCAGCAGCAGATGTGAACACACAGACACCCCATTTAAGGGAAACCCACTGGAAAATACAAACATCCAAAGATTCTAAGCCCTGCTGTGTTGATAAAGAGGGTCAAAGAACCAAGGAACACTCACTCCAACTTGGAACTTCCACCGCTATGTTGTTGTTTTTAAAAGGGTTTTGATGGTGGGACTATTTATTGGAGGATGCATAATGATTTTTGCATGTCTACAGCCCCTTGCCTCAGCTAGTGATGTATTCAAGGTCAGACCAGATGTGTTCAAGATAGAGTTAGATATACTGTAGATCTTCGGGCTAACGGAATTAAGGGATATGGGGAGAAGGCAGGAACGGGGCACTGATTTTGGATGATCAGCCATGATCATATTGAATGGTGATGATGGCCTGAAGGGCCAAATGGCCTACTCCTGCACCTATTTTCTATGTTTCAATGCTAAGTCACCTTGTAGACAACAGGACATGTTTTGAAGAGCATTCCTCCAGATTCAGGGACAGTTTCTTGACAGCTGTTATCAGATAACTGAACTGTCCTCTCATCAGCTAGAGTGTGGTCCTGACCTCCAGTCTGAAGAAGGGTTTCGGCCTGAAACGTTGCCTATTTCCTTCGCTTCATAGATGCTGCTGCACACACTGAATTTCTCCAGCACTCTTGTCTACCTCCCTTCTATCTCATTGGAGATCTTTAAACTACCTTTAATTGGACTTTTTCGTAAACCAGCATCTGCAGTTCCCTGCTTCTAAAAGAATGTTGAAGTATGTACTGAACATATTTTTTGCATCTGTTTTCACAATGGAAGACATTGTTGATATCTGTATGATATCAGACAGGCTAATTTCAATCTGATAGAATGTATTAAAATCTCAATTACAATGGATAAACTATTAAAGAAACCCAGGCGGCTGGAGATAGACAAGTCTTCAAGGCCAGATGAATTGTGCAATGGGGTTTTAAAGGATATGGCTGCAGAGATAATGGACCCATTGATTGATTTTTGAATTGCTGGATGGTATCAGGAGATTAGAAAACTAACAAATGCATCTCCCTTGTTTAAAAGAGTACAAAATCAGAATCCGTTGAACTATGTCAAAAATAAGTCAATGTATTCAAGAGAGAGTTAGATTTAGCTCTTAGGGCTAATGGAATCAAGGGATATGGGGAGAAAGCAGGAACAGGATACTGATTCTGGATGATCAGCCATGATCATATTGAATGGCGGTGCTGGCTCGAAGGGCCGATTGGCCTACACCTGCACCTATTTTCTATGTTTCTAAGTGGACACAAGCTGCTACTCAGCAGTTCTAACAACATCTTTGGAGAACATGGATAGGTCAGTTATTTTAACCATGATTATTGGCATGATGCTAGAGACAATAATCAAAGATTTATTCTATGTTTAGTTTAGTTTAGTTTAGAGGTACAGTGCAGAAACAGGCCCTTCAGCCCACCGAGTCTGTGCCGACCAGCGAACCCCGCATATTAACACAATTTTTACTGAAGCCAATGAACCTACAAACCTGCATGTCTTTGAAGTTTGGGAGGAAACTGGAGCACCTACGTAGCCACAGGGAGAATGTACAATATCCGTACAGACTGCGCCCATGGTCAGGATGGAGCCCAGGTTACTGGAGCTGTGAGGTAGTAGCTTTACCATTACACCATCGTGCTGCCCAACATATAGCAAATATAATCGATCTTCAGCATGGTTTCATGTAAGATCAATCATTTTATCTAGAAGCTAGAATTCTTTGAGGATGTGTTTGGGAAAGTTGATGTTGGGGAACTTGTATTTAGATACAAGTTTGATAAAGTGCACTTAACATGTTGTTGCATAATTTGAAAAGCCCATGGTTTTGGAGAAAGTGTATTAGAATCTATAAAAAAATTAGTTTAGCTTAGTTTGGACATAAAGCATGGAAACAGACCCTTTTTCCCCCCGAGTCTCTGCCAACCAACGATCACCCATACGCTAGTTCTATGTTATTCCAGTTTTTGCAATTAGGGGCAATTTAGAGAAGGCAATTAACCTACCCACCTGCACATCTGTAGAGTGTGGGAGGAGACCCACGCAGGTCATGGGTAGAACATGCAAACTCCGTACAGACAACACGCAAGGTCAGGATCGAACGTGGGTCTCTGACGCTGTGAGGCAGCAACTCTACCGCTGCACCACTGAGTTCTCTCGTAGAAAACAGGAGTTGGAATAAATGGGTCATTTTCCTCCTGTAAGGAGGTCACCAGTGGAGTACCACAGGGATCAGTTCTTGGCGAGTGATTATTCGCTGTTGCATTAATGACCTGCGGGAAGGAAAAGTGTGTGAGCTTTCCGAATTTGCCAACGATACGAAAACAGGAGAAAGTGCCTGTGGTGATAAGAATATGGGGTTGGCCATTTAGGACAGAGATGAGGAAAAATCGTTTCACCCAGAGAGTTGTGAGTCTGTGGAATTCTCTGCTACAGAAAGCAGTGGAGGCCAATTCACTGGATGTTTTCAAGAGAGAGTTAGATTTAGCTCTTGGGGCTAACGGAATCAAGGGATATGGGGAGAAAACAGGAACAGGGTGCTGATTGTGGATGATCAGCCATGATCACATTGAATGGCGGTGCTGGCTCAAAGGGCCAAATGGCCTACTCCAGCACCTATTGTCTGTGTTTCTATGATAAGGGCACTGTGATTCTGTAACAAGCCAGTTAGATTGAATCAGTGGGCAGTAGGCTGGCAAGTGATGAACATTAATTCAGTTTAGTTTCGTTTAGTTTATAGATACAGCACCCTTCGGCCCACAGAGTCCATGCCGACCAGCAATCACCTGGAACACCAGTTCTATCGCACACACTAGTGAAGCCAATTAACCTACAAACCTGCACGTCTTTGAGATGTGGGAGAAAACCAGAGCGCCCGGAGAAAACTCACGCAGGTCACGGGGAGAACGTACAAACTCCGTACAGACAGCACCCGTAGTCAGGAACGGATCCGTATCTCTGGCACTGTGAGGCAGCAGCTCTACCCGCTGCGCCACTGTACCACCCTAATGACCATTCTCTTTTAAAAATATATATTTTTATTAGAAGCATGTACATATAATAACCATAACATGATTTATTACCAATTACATATAAACAAAGCTATTTTTAATAATTTTCTTTTTGAAAGATAAAGCCATAGAAAGAGGAGAAATAAGAGGGAAAAAAAGGAAATTATAAACTAATGGAGAGGGAGGGGGGGGGGAAACCAAGAAAGTTACCGATAACACAATTTTGGAGATAGGTGCGTAGATTAAGAATGTAATTGTTCATCCAGCCCTGGATTCAAGTTTCAGCCCAACTTCTGTGCTGAACCAATTTACCCTTTTAGAAAATCAATAAATGGAGGCCATATTCTAGCAAATAGTTCTGATTTGTCAATTAAGATAAGTCTAATTTTTTCCAAGTATAAGGTCTCAGACATTTCCGTAATCCACATTTTAATTGTGGGGGTTGTTGGATTTTTCCAAAATTTTAGTATTAATTTCTTTCCCAATTATTATACTATAATCAAGAAAATTTCTTTGGTTTATTGTAAGTTTTATACTTTGTTTGGATATTTCTAATATTATTAGTTTTGGATCAGGATCCAATTGAATATTAACAACTTCAGAAATAATTTTAAAAATATCCGTCCAAAATGTTTTAATTTTTATGCAGTTTACAAAGGCATGAGTTAGATTAGCTTCTAAGCATTGACATTTGTCACAGATAGGAGAGATATCCTAATATTTAATTTTGTTTTAGAGTAGTGCAATCTATGTAGTATTTTGTATTAAAGAGTGTCTGGCATTTAACGAGCATTGATGTATATTGATGACCATTCTCTGAAGGGAAGAGTGGGGGAGGGGGAGGTCGTGCAGTTTGGTGAGAGGTGTCAAAGACTGATTATTATCTAACTGAAGACAAGTTCAAGTGAGTGCAGTTCAACATGATCCAGGGGTTCAAGTGCATGAATCACAAAAAGTTAGCAGGCAGGTCCGGCAAGTATTTAAGAAGACAATCGGCATTTTGCCCTTTATTGCAAAGAGATTGGAATTTCAAAAATAGGGAGGTTTTGGTTTCAATTGTACAGGGTGTTGGTAAGACCTCACCAGAATACTATGTACAGCTTTGCTACCCTTACATTTAAAAAAAGCTACAGTAACACTTCGTTCAAATGAGAACTCTTTGTCATCTATGTCAATGATTTAGATGAGAACGTACAAGGCATGATTAGTGAGGTAGACACAAAAAGCTGGAGTAACTCAGCGGGACAGGCAGCATCGCTGGAGAGAAGGAATGGGTGACAAAAGAAGGAGGGGCTCAACCCAAAATGTCCTTTTTGTGTCTATTCAGTTTAAACCTACACAAACCTGCAGTTTCTTCCTACACAATGCATATTGGCCGGCGTGTTCTGCAGATGTACAGGGCACTAGCGAGACCACACTTGGAGTATTGTGTGCAGTTTTGGTCTCCAAATGGGTGACTTTTTGGGTCGAGACCCTTCTTCAGCCAGCATCTGCAATTCCTTCCTACACATGATTAGTAAGTTTACAGACGACACAAAACTAGGTGGTATTGCAGATTGCGAAGATGATTATCAAACATTGCGGCAGAATCTTGAACGGTTAGCCAGGATTATTGGGCTGAGGAATGGTTGATGGAATACAGAGAAGTGTGAGGTATTGTGTTTTGGGAAGTCAAACCAGGGCAGGACCTACATGGAGAATGGCCGGGCTCTGGAGGGTGTAGCAGACCAGAGGGATCAGGTTCATGGTTCCTTGAAAGTGGTGTCACAAGTAGATAGGGTATTCAAAAAGGCCAGTTCAAGAAGTCTAGGACCAAAAGTCATAACCTTAGAATTAAAGGACGGTCCTTTAGGAAGGAGATGAGGAGAAATATATTTCATCAGAGGCTTGCAAATCCGTGGAGGCCAAGTCAATGGATATTTTTAAAGCAGAGATAGATAGATTCTTGATTAGTACGGGTGTCAGGGGTTATGGGGAGAAGGCAGGAGATTAGGGTAATTTTGAAGGCAGGAGAATGGGGTTGAGGGATGCTGATTCCATGTTTCATCCAGAATTCCAGGATAGTGCCCTTGGCCTTCCCCATCTACTGAAAGAGATCAGTGGCCTCATAGACAGGGCAGTACCAACGCAACACTGTGATGAGAGAGTTAGAACAGTTTTCTCTACGTCTGAACGTCTGTCAGTCTGCTGTTAGCAACGTAGCCTTAGTTAACAGGTGCAAAGTGGTATAAACCATAATAATGATAAGGATCTTGGTGACTGCTTCCTATATTTATACCAGTTCAGGCCTGTTGAGTTCTTTCTGTTATACTTTCCCACAGCTCCTAGTTAAATATGTCAGTCATCAGGACGGTTTCTTTCCAGCTGTTATCAGGCAACTGAATCATCTTACTACACCAGAGTGCAGTCCTAGACTACTATCTACCTCGTTGGTGAGCCTCGGACTATCATTGACCGGACTTTACTGGACTTTATCCCTTCACTCCCTTCCATCGACTCCATCTACACCTCACGCTGCCTCGGCAAGGCCAGCAGCATCATCAAGGACCAGTCGCACCCCGGCCATTCCCTCTTCTCCCCTCTCCCATCAGGCGAAAGGTACAGAAGTGTGAAAATACACACCTCCAGATTCAGAAGGCAGACAAAAATGATGGAGAAACTCAGCAGGTGAGGCAGCATCTATGGAGAGAAGGAATAGGCGACCCGGTACATTGCCCATTCCTTCTCTCCATAGATACTGCCTCACCTGCTGAGTTTCTCTAGCATTTTTGTCTATCTTCGATTTTTACAACATCTGCTGTTCTTTCTTAAACACCTCCAGATTCAGGGACAGTTTCTTCCCAGCTGTTATCAGGCAACTGAACCATCCTACCACAACCAGAGAGCAGTGCTGAACTACTATCTACCTCATTGGAGACCCTCGGACTATCTTTGATCGGACTTTGCTGGCTTTACCTTGCACTAAACGTTATTCACTTATCATGTATCTATGCACTGTAAACGGCTCGATGGTAATCATGTTTTGTCTTTCCGCTGAGTCACTCCAGCACTTCGGTGTAAACTAACACTTCTTATACAAGACACTTGGACAGGCACGAGAATAAGAAAGGTTAGAGGGGTTTAAGCCAAACGTGGGCAAATAGGACTAACTTAGATGAAGAAGCAAAGAACTGCAGATGCCCGTCAATATACAAAAGGACACAAAGTGCTGGAGTGACTCAGCGTGTCAGGCAGCATCTCTGGAAGACATGCATAGACAAGGTTTCCGTCCGGACCTGAGGAAGGATCCCAACCCAAAACATTCTCTATCCATGTCCTCCAGAGATGAAGGTGACATTTTCAGCCATATAGGTTTGGGTAAATGCTCAAAGGATACAGAATCAAAGGAACCTTTGAGACTGCAAGAGAGTTGGTGAGGATTATGGTGGAAGTTCTGGAGCTGAAGACCACTCTTGGAGCAATTAATTTTCATAAGGTCATAAGTGATAGGAGCAGAATTTGGCCATTCTGCCCATCAAGTCTACTCCGCCATTCAAGCACGGCTGATCAATCTCTCCCTCCTAACCCCATTCTCCTGCCTTCTCCCCATAACCCCATAACCCCTGGCATCCGTACTAATCAAGAATCTATCTTTTTCTGCCTTTATAAATCCACTGACGGCCTCCACAGCCTTCTGCGGCAAAGAATTCCACAGATTCACTACCCACTGGCTAAAGAAATTCCTCCTCATCTCCTTCCTAAAGGAACATCCTTTAATTCCGAGGCTGTGACCTCTGATCCGAGACTCTCCCACTAGTGGAAACATCCTCTCCATGTCCACTCTGTCCAGGCCTTTCACTATTTTGGAGCAAGGAATTGGAAGAGGTCAGAAACATTTCACAAACTTAGGTACCCGCAGTCAACGACACTTTGGGAAGTGAAATATAAATAAGTAAGTAAGTAAATTTATTGGCCAAGTATTCACATACAAGGAATTTGCCTTGGTGCTCCGCCCACAAGTAACAACATGACACACAGTGACAGTTACGAATGACTCAGAAAACACTAAACATTAACAATAATAAAGCATTAATGATAAAACACCTTTGATCAAGCATATAGCCAGTAGTCCATGCACGGCAAGTCAGCTGAGGACATGATCCTGGATATCAGCTTCAGGAAGAATTACAAGAAGGAAAGCTCTGGGAAGCTGTGACAAATGTCCCGACTATAAACAGTGGAAAATAATTGTTGTTACATTCTTCTCCCTCTTCCTTTTAATCGGTTGTCCCGGACGGTCTCCACCTTACCCCACATGCAAGCAGTGAATCAGATCCTTGATGATGTGACTTCCATTCATGGTATTTTGGCTTTGGAGAAATTCTCTCACCATTTACAATGTTACTGGAAGGCAGAGAGTCGTAGAGTGATACAGTGTGGAAACATCGGCCCAACTTGCCCACACCGGCCAACATGTCCCAGCTACACTAGTCCCACCTGCCTGCGTTTGGTCCATATCCCTCCAAACCTGTCCTACCTATGTAAGAGAAAGATAGACAGAGAGAGAGGTGACAAAAATAGTGTGAGTTTGACTTGCATTTATGTAAGTAAGTGAAATATCTCCAGGGAGATTTTTGCGATTTCTAAAGGTTAAGTTTAGTTGAGATTAGGTTAGTTTAGTTTAGTTTAGTTTGTTGTCATGTGTACAGTGAAAATCTATTTTGTCCTGTGCTGTCAAGTCTGCGGAAATGCGGCACGGTGGCGCAGCGGTAGAGTTGCTGCCTCAAAGCGCCAGAGACCCGGGTTCGATCCTAACTACGGGCGCTGTTTGTACGGAGTTTGTACGTTCTCACCGTGACCTGCGCGGATTTTCTCCCAGATCTTCGGTTTCCCCCCGCACTCCAAAGACGTACAGTTTGTAGGTCAATTGGCTTTGGTAAAATTGTATAAACATAAAATTGTCCCTGGTGTGAGTAGGGTAATGTTAATGTGCGGGGATCGCTAGTCGGTGTGGACTTGGTGGGATGAATTGCCTGTTTCCGAGATGTTTCTCTAAACTAAACGAAATGAAACCAAATTATACATGATTACAATCAGGCCATGCATATACAGGATGAAGAGAATAACGTTTAATACCAATTAAACTCCATAAATGTCCAATTAAAGGTAGCCCAAGGGTCTCCAACGAGGTAGATGATAGGTCAGGACCTAGTGAAATAAGGGCTTTTATTTTTGGCTCACCTGCAGATGTCTGTAAGACTGTTTAACACGATTTTAAGACTGTGGCGCAATGGTTAATTATTGATTAAAAGATACAGTGTGGAAACAGGCCCTTCGGACTACCGAGTCCAATGTTCTGTGCGAACAGGTTATCGATGTGGGCCGAATGGCCTGTTTCCATGCTGTATCTATAAACTTCCCAATGGAATCACTGTTTTGTTACTTATCGCACGCTTACAATCTGTTAGAGTCATACAGAAGGGAAACAGGCCCTTCGGCCCAACTTGCCCATGCCACCTACATGTCCCATGTACACTAGTCCCACCTGCCCGTGTTTGGCCCATATCCCTCTACCCATGTCCTATCCATGTACCTGTCTAAACGTTGCGATAGTACCTGCCTCAACTACCTCCTCCGGCAGCTTTGTTCCGTACACCCACCACCCTTTGTGTAAAAATGTTGCCCTTCAGGTTCCTATTATATCTTTCCCCCCTCACCTTAAACCTATGTCCTCTGGTTCTCGATTCCCCTGCACTGGGCAAGAGACTTACCCGACCTATTCCTCTCATGATTTTGGACACCTCCAGAAGATCACCCCTCATCCTCCTGCACTCAAAGAAGTTAGTTGATCCCATTGGGGTAATAATGATAGACACAAAATGCGGGACTGGCAGTATCTCTGGATAGAAGGAATGGATGACGTTTCTGAAGAAGGGTCTTGACCCGAAACGTGAGTCTGAAGAAGGGTCTTGAACCAAAACGTCACCCATTCCTTCTATCCAGAGATGTTGACTGTCCCGTTGAGTTACTCCAGCATTTTGTGTTTACCTTTGGTGGAAACCAGCATCTGCAGTTCCTTCCTACACGGGGTAATAATGGTGGCAGTTACAGCAAAGGCACTCAGGGCTAAGACCGACCCATTCCGAGATAGATCAGATCAGAAGTCGAAGCCGTAGTCTTGAGGGAGAGAACTTGGCACAATTCATTTCAAGCATGGGAAGACTTTACAAGTTCAAGGAAAGTCTATCTCTGGGGAACGGTGGAATTTGCAAGTCTTGGCCGCAGAGATCCGTTGGGTTCAACAAACATTGTTTGATATCCATTCCGTCTCTGACCCAGCGCTTGACCTCAGAGGATGGATAGAAACTTGAGATGGGTGGTCTCGTCATAGAGTTTGGTTGGAATCAAGTTGGACATTAATTCCTCGAAATTAATGTCCAGTTTGGCGGTTAGACGGTTGGGCTCCCAGTCCAATGTTCTTGGAATTGGAGTGAGTTCAAAGATGGTCGTGGCACAGCAGTAGAGTTGCTGCCTTACAGCTCTTACAGCGCAGGCGAATCGGGTTAGATCCGGAGCCTGAGAAGTTTAATGTACCAGTGGTTTCCCTCAAGACCCTCAAGAATCTTAACACAGTATCGCCCAGAAACAGGCCCTTCAGCCCACCAAGTCCATGCTGATCATTAAATACCCATCTAAAATAATTCTATTTAGCAGCGCAATAGTTTGGGTTTACAGCGTGGAAACAGGTCCTTGGACCCCCTGGGTCCATGCCGACTATTGATCACCTGTTCACTAGTTCAATCCTACATACAGAAGCCAATTAGTCTACAAACCCATACGCCTTTGGAATATAGGAGGAATCCAGAGCACTTGGAGAAAACCCACATGGTCACAGGGAGAATGTACAAACTCGGTACCCGTAGTCAGGATCGAACCCGGGTCTCTGGTGCTATGAGGCAGCAACTCTACCGTTGGTTGGTTGGTAGCACTTAGTTCATTGTTTTCTCTCACTTTGCAGTCCAAGTGGTCATCTACATTCTGCCTCCACCATCTTAGCTGGCAGAGCAATCTAGATCTCAATCTAGATCTCCTAACTGTCACTGTATGTCATGTTGTCACTTGCGGGCGGAGCACCAAGGCAAATTCCTTGTATGTGAATACTTGGCCAATAAACTCATTCATTCATTCATTCATTCATTCATTCTCTCTGGGTGTGAAAGGACTTTCTCGGTTGTACAAGATGTTGGTGGGGCCACATTTGGAGTGTTGTGTTCAGTTTTGGTCACCCTGCTGTAGGAAGGTAGAAAGAGCGCAGAGAAGGTTTACAAGGGGCTCGAGGGCCTGAGTACAGGGAGAGGTTGGGCAGGCTAGGACTTGATTCCGTGGAGTGCAGGAGGCTGAGGGGTAATTTTATAGAGGTGTATTATATAATGAGGGGAATAGATAGGGTGAATGTGCAGAGTCTTTTACCAAGAGTAAGGGAATCCAGAACCAGAGGGCATAGGTTTAAGGTGAGAGGGAGGAAACTGTTACTGAAACTGGAGATGTGAATCTGGTTTGCACGCTGGCTACCAACCAACCAAGCATTTCCTCCATTTAAAAAAAAAAGGCTGGCACAATGGCACACAGCGTGCTGCTGCCTCACAGCGCCAGAGACCCAGGTTCGATCCTGGCCATGGGTGCTGTCTGTATGGAGGTTGCACGGTTCTCCCTGTGACCATGTGGGTTTTCTCCGGGTGCTCCCACTTTTCCTCCCACTTTCCAAAGACGTGCAGGTTTGTAGATTAATTGGCCCACTGTAAATTTCCGCTGACTGACTAGCACGCAACAAAAAACTTTTTCGCAGTACCTCAGTACACGTGACAATAAACGAAACTAAATAAAATCAAACTAGTCTTGTTAGGAGAGAAGCATTGGTGTGTTTTATTTGTGGTGTAGACAGTAATGGGTACATTGGGGTGCTGTGAAACCCATTTGCCTCAACAAGTTCCTTATGAGTTTCTCCAGCACTTTTGTCTACCTTCGATATTCCAGCATCTGCAGTTCCTTCTTAAACAAGTTCCTTATCTGGTCAGCCCTGTACATTACTCGACACCTCTGTAAGCACTGTGACTGAACATACAGGTTTCCTTCCCAGCCAAGAGCACAGCAAGAGCCCGTGGATGGGGGAGGTCTCACGTCGGCCGAGATCACAGCGGCCGACTGCCCGACCTTCAGGTAGAGGGGCTCTCCCGCGCTCAAGGTGCCAGGGCATTAGCTGGGCTGCGGAACATCTGAGCAGGCAAGACCAGATGGGCGACATTCCCTGCAGAAGATGCAGGCTGTGTGCGAGTGCAGCAAGCGACTCGACACGGGCAATTAGAGGTCAGGAATGCAGAGTCTGCTGATTTGTGGAGGACGCAGGGGCTGGAGTCCACCGCGCCGGAGAAACTGGCACCAGGATGGGGGCCGGTGTGGAGACAACAGCGACTTCACCTTCAGTCAACATAAGGGCAGGCTAGCGTCAAGATGGGGGTGTCTCCATCTCTCAGACTGCTATCCATGGACTGATGCACATTGACAAAGCTGTAAAACATGGGAAAACAAGGACCTGCAGACACAAAAGGCACCAAGTGCTGGAGTAACTCAATGGGTCAGGCAGCAACTCCGGGGAAACGGAATAGGTGACGTCTCAGGTCGAAACCCTTCGTCAGTCCAGGTTCTGGCCTGAACTATTTCTCCCCTTGTCCTCTCCTCTCCTCCACCACACACATTCCTTCCTCTGACATCACAATTCCAACTGTTTAAGAAGGAACTGCAGATGCTGGAAAAAAATCAAAGGTAGACAAAAAATGCTGGAGGAACTCAGCGGGTGTTGTGGCATCTATGTAGAGAAGGAATAGGTGACGTTTCGGGTCGAGACCCTTCTTCAGACTGATGTCGAGGGGGTGGGTTGGGGGCGGGCGGGTTCCCTATTATTTGTAACGTTACAAAAATTAAATGATGTTTCTTTAATTATTTTTCAGGAATAACCTGTGCTGCTCAAAGCCCAGGTGACCAACGCAAACAGCCTGCGATCTGACTTGCAAGAGAACAGAAGGGCGACGCTACGAGGAGAGAGAGAGAGTTGGCCGCCGCTGGGAAATCGCCAATGGTCAATGGAATATCTTGGACTGGCTGCTTCTTCTGATCGCGGTTGTTGGTTCTTGGGCGTTGATGTGATCCAGGCGATGGGCTTCCCCCCTGCTGGAGGTTGCGAGATCGGGGCGTCTTGAGCAGTGAGGGTAAAATGGGTAACATGAGCGATGACAGCTGCCGCGTTGACTCCAGACTGGACAGTCTCTTCCCGCCCACCTTGTACATCTTCGTCATTGTGATCGGGCTCCCGACCAACTGCCTGGCTTTGTGGGCAGCATACCTCCAGATCAAGCAGAAGAACGAGCTGGGCGTCTACCTTCTCAACCTGTCCATCTCCGATCTCCTCTACATCGCCACCCTGCCCCCTTGGATCAATTATTTCTTGCACCAGGACAATTGGATCCTTGGACCGGAGTCCTGCAAACTCTTTGGGTTCATCCTCTACACCAATATTTACATCAGCATAGCCTTCCTCAGTTGCATCTCGGTGGACCGGTACCTGGCCGTGGCACACCCCCTGAGGTTTGCCAAGATCCGGCGGGTGAAGACGGCAGTCATCACCAGCGCTGTGGTGTGGACCATCGAGATCGGTGCCAACTCGGCGCCACTCTTCCACAACGAGCTCTTTGAGGATCGCTTCAACCACACCTTCTGCTTCGAGAAGTACCCCATGGAGACGTGGGTGGCCCAAATGAACCTCTACAGGGTCTTCATTGGGTTCCTCTTCCCTTGGGTCCTCATGCTCTTCTCCTACCAGGGCATCCTCAAGGCAGTGAAGAGTAACCTGTCGACGGAGCAGGGGGAGAAGGTGAAGATCAAGAGGTTGGCCCTCAGCCTCATCGTCATCTTGCTCCTCTGCTTTGCCCCCTACCACCTCATCCTACTGCTCCGTAGCATGGTCTACCTCAGCAGCCCGCAGGGATGCAGCTTTGAGGAGAACATTTTCATGGCCTACCATGTCTCGTTGGCTCTCACCAGCCTCAACTGCGTGGCGGACCCCATACTCTATTGCCTGGTGAACGAAGGTGCCCGCAGTGACGTGACCAGGGGTTTGGCACCGCTCCTCAAGTTCTTCACCAGCTCCAAGTCGACCGACATCGCCCGCTCGGTCACTCTAGACACTCCCTTGTCCTCCAAAAAATCCCAGTACTTGAACATCGAGCTGGTGGTGCTGAGGGAGGACTGTATACAGATGAAGACTCTGAGTGTATAAAATCCAAGGGTTGTGGGACGGCTGCGTTTATAAATGTTTTTTTTAATAACATTCCCATCCACGTTAAAGTTAAAACAACAAGAAGTTATTTAATTCCAACTGTTTGAATGATCCCACAGTGCTGGTCCTTTCTCTCACGACCCTTTATCACCACCATGTCCCGCCATGGTGGCCAAGTCCTGGCGCTCAAGACCCAGGAGGTCATGCCCTGTGACCTCTGCCCCTTTCCCGCTATTGACCACCCTCCTTGGCAACATGGCTCTCCCTCTGCGCCAATTGGAAGACAGCTGAGCTCCATGATGTTTGATTGTTACTTGAAGGTCAGTCAAAGCCTCCATTCTCCAAAGGTCTTCGTCCCTCAGGCTCCTTGCCAATCCCTGGAAACCTCATGGGGTGGGAAATGGAGGTGACTACACTTTTGGCCACCCTATTCTTGAGTCCTGGGAGGCCAGTGAAGAAATGTGATGACCTTCTAGACCAGTGGGTATTGGCATCTCCAGTTGAATTGGCCACACCATCTGTTTGGGGGTAGTGACCATCACAATAGATGGGGTTCTTCCACCCCCAACTACCATTCCATCCTCGTGCTAAGGCAAAGGGCATTGGGCGATCTCCCACCCACCCCAACCCCAACTCCAGTCCGATGGGGACTGACACTCACTGGGCACATGAGAATCTACCACCAACAACGCCAATAGACCAAAGTGGGATTAACTTTAGCAGCTAGTATGGACACGATGGGCCACACGGCCTCCTGCTGTAGCGTAGATGGTTCTGTTTTATTTATTCACTCACGCAATGTGTGGAGAAGGAGATTATTTATTACCATTTCCTGCATCCCCTCATGGTCCAACCACCCCTGGTCTTGAATCAGACCTGGGCCCAATCAGTACATTCGCTTCCCTCCGTCACTGACAAGGTTTGGAGACCATCAGTGCCGATAGAAAGTTCTTATTTAATTAATTAGGTTGTAATAATCCAGTCACCATGATGGGATTTGAACTGATTTCTATCAGATCATTAGCCCTGCATTTATTAGTCCAGTAGCCTAACATGATACTACCATTCCTTCCATCTCAGTTGGACTATAATCCTTTCCCAACTATGGCATTAGATTAACTCAATGAAATCAACACAAGGGCTTGGACCTTTAATTTGTTCCGACCTGCCACCAATGCTTGATCAAGTCTTGCTTATATTTATTGAGATGCTTTTTTGCCTGTTGTTTACTTGCCGGGGTTGCCTCCCTTGTCTTGGTCCACCAATTAGAGTCTTAGAGTCATACGGTGCAGAAAGAGGTCCTACGGCCCAATTTTACCCGTGCTGACCAAGATCTAAACTGGTCCCATTTGCCCAGGTTAGACTTATATCCCTCTAAACCTTTCCGGACTGTTACTCCATACATTGTTACTCTGGACACTTACTCCTAACGCTGTTACTCCAAGCACTGTTACTCCAGACTGTTACTCCAGACTGTTACTCCAGAGACTGTTACTCCAAGCACTGTTACTCCAAGCACTGTTACTGCAGTTGTTGTTACTCCAGGCACTGTTGTTACAGACACTTACTCCAAGCACTATTACTCCAGGGACTGTGACTCTAGGGACTGTTACTACCAACACCGTTACTCTAGCCACTGTTACTCCTAGCACTTATTCCAGGCACTGTTACTAATGGCACTTTACTATAGGGACTGTTACTCCAGACATTATTACTCCAAGTACTGTTTCTCGAATGTCACTCCAGATGTCGTTACTACAGACACTGTTGCTCCAGATACAGTTACTCCAGGGACCTTTACTCCAGGGATTGTTATTCCAAACA
Organism: Raja brachyura; assembly: GCA_963514005.1. Next base: position 23,047,056 of record OY740819.1, read on the forward strand.
CTGTTACTCCAGGCATTGCTACTCCAAGCATTGTTACTCCAGGAACTGTTATTCCAGGGACTATTACTCCAGACATTATTACTCCAGGCACTGTTACTCGAGGGACTGTTACTCCAAGAACTATTACACCAGTCACTAGCGATCACCCCGTACACTAGCACTATCCTACACATTAGGGACACGTTACAAATTTACCGAAGCCAATTAACCTACAAACCTGTACATTCTCCAACCCGGCACGGGGAGAACGTACAAACTCCATACAGACAGCACCCGTAGGCAGGATCGAACCGTGGTCTCTGGGGCTGTGAGGCAGCAGCTATACCACTGCTCCACCATGGGTCTGGGAACTGTATGGACCTCCATCAGATGACAAACAGTGCTTCCCCAGCTTCCAAACCTTCTGATACACAGGTCATCTGGTCACCATTTCATTCCATTTAATTTCTTCAGTACTATTTTCTAAACCAGCATCTGCAGTTCCTTCCTACACACTACTATTTTATTCCTTTGTTTGTGCAAGTGAGCTGGCACAGATTATTGATGGGATTTGGAACGTCCGGCACTGAGTATGTCTTCGCACATCCAACGACTGTGAAAGATTCATCCATTGTACTGTAATGATGACTCCCTGTTGCAGCCAATAAGAGTGACTTGAATTCAGATCTTTGAATGTAGATTCTACCTTGGAAGCACCTTGTGAAATGATTGACATTGAAGAGTTTGGTACGCTCGTTAGTAAAGAGTTTATACATAATCCTGGTCTTTGCTGATGTGCGTTTTTCATTTTTATTCGATCGTGAGATGTGGACAATCTCGACCATGACGCTAATTGTCCATTGCACATCCCAATTGCACCAGAGAACTGATGGATGTAGAGTTACCGATCAGTCAGAGGGTCTGAAGAAGGGTCTTGACCTGAAACAGCACCAAGCACAGGCTCGCCAATCGTTTTGCTCAGTCCGTCTTAACCTACATGATATCCTGGTTGCTCAGCACTTTAACTCCCCCTCCCATTCCCACACTGACCTTTCTGTCCTGGGCCTCCTCCATTCTTAGAGTGAGGCCCAGCGCAAATTGGAGGAACAGCACCTCATATTTTCCTTGGGCAGCTACACCCCAGCGGTATGAACATTGACTTCTCTATCTTCAAATAGTCCTTGCTTTCCCTCTCTCACATCCCCTCCCCCTTCCCAGTTCTCCCACCAGTCTAACTGTCTCCGACTACATTTTATCTCTCCTGACATCAATCTGAAGAAGGGTCTTGAGCTGAAACGTCATCCGTTCCTTGTCTCCATAGATGCTGCCTGACCCGCTGAGTTACTCCAGCACTTAGTGTTGTGTATTAACCAGCATCTGCAGTTCACTGTTTCCACCCTCTGGGATCCAGGTGTGACTTGGTTCCCACTCTCACATTGCGACCCACACGTGAACAAGACGTCGCAGAGGCTGAGAGTGAGACCCTTCGTCCACGGTTTATGAAACGCACAACACAACACTTGCACACAGAGACGAATGAGAGGGATTCCTCTGGTCAGCTGTCTAAGCGCACAGTGGGTGTAGCCCAAATCTTCACTGAATTCATTAAGTGGACAATGTCAAGAGCACAGAGCCAGCTTCAATGTGATTTACGGTTGTACTCAGTGGGAAAGAAGGATTTAATCTCACGCCCCTTTCAAGATATCCCTGTTTTATAGGCTTTGAAGAATAATTAATCTTTGAAGATTAATTCCTGTTATAATTTAGGAAACTTAGAGTTCATTTGTTCACTGCAAACCCCTGTGAAACAACGATATTATAACTCAAGCCAGTTTCCACACTGTATCACTCTCTGGCTCTATCACCTGCATTGGCAATTTGTTGGGTGAAGGGCGAATGTTGGCCAGGGAACTTTCCCCTTAGACTCACAGAGTGATACAGTGTGGAAACAGGTCCTTCGGTCCAACTTGCCCACACCGGCAAACATGTCCCATCTATACTAGTCCCACCTGCCCGCGTTTGGCCCATCTCCCTCCAAACCTGTCCTTTCCATGTACCTGTCTAACTGTTTCTTAAACATTGGGATAGTCCCAGCCTCGACTATCTCCTCTGGCAGCTCGTTCCATACCTTTGTGTGAAAAAGTGACCCCTCAGGTTCCTATTAAATCTCTTCCCCTACTTCTCAAACCTATGTCCTCTGGTCCTCGATTCACCTACTCTGAGCAAGAGACTCTGGCATCGACAGTAGACTCTGTGGTCTACCCCATCTATTCCTCTCATGATTTTAAACACCTCTATAAGATCACCCCTCATTCTCTTGTGCTCCAAGGAATAGAGACCCAGCCTACTCAAACTCTCCCTATACCTCACACCCTCTAGTCCTGGCAACTTCCTCGTAAATCTTCTCTGTACCCATTCCAGCTTGACAACATGTTCCTTACCTCAATACATTCTTTTGAGACTGGGAGAATTCTCCAAGGTGTCTCGGTCGATGCTGTTTTCAAACGAACATCTGCTCAGGATGAATCCCCAATCCTCCAATCTAGCAGCCCGTGCACTTTTTAAAATCTGCCCTTTCTCTGTGGCTGTAATACTATATTCTGCATTCTGCATATATGCTCTCTTTGCATTACCTATTCTACTAATATATAGCATAGTCTGAAAGTCTTGACCCAAAACGTCACCCATTCCTTCTCCCCAGAGATGCTGCCTGGCCAGCTGAGTTACTCCGCTATTCTGTGCCTCTCTCTATTAAAGCAGAAGTCAGAAGTTAAGGGGCATGGATTTAGTTTAGTTTGGAGATACAGTGCGGAAACAGGCCTTTCGGCCCACCGAGTCCTCGCTGACCAACGATCCCCGCATATTAATACTATCCATACACTAGAGACAATTTACACAAACACCAAACCAATTAACCTACAAACCTGTACGTCTTTGGAGTGTGGGAGGAAACCAAAGATCTCTGACAAACTGTGTACAGCCAGCGCCCGTAGTCGGGATGGAACCCGGGTCTCCGGTGCTGCAAGTGCTATAAGGCAGCAACTCTACCGCTGCGCCACCGTGCCACCCATTTATAGGTGAGGAATTAGAATTGAGAAAGAAAGATGACTTCACTCACCAAGAGACTGTGGTTCGGAGCACCCTGTGTGCGAGGGTGCTGGAGTTAAACCGCATCTGGACGTGTAGTTGAAGAATTATGACCTTTTTAGCCACAGACAGAAAGTTGTAAAAAAAGGGATTCAAATAAATGTCCTTTTTGGATGGATTGTGTGTGGTTGGCCAAATGCTCAAAATTCCAAGTATTCAACAATAAGGGCAGAAAGAACCCTCTCTAATACTTAACACTCCATTATCACCAAATTCAGTTTATTACTCTTGACCACTAAGTGAAGCAAATGTGTTTCCTAATCGGCAGTGTTTTCACAGACAATAAACAAAAGTATTCAAGAAAAATGACATTAAACAAAATGTTTAGTTTAGTTTATAGATACAGAGCTGAAACAGGCCCTACGGCCCACCCGTTCGGCACCGACCGGCGATCACCGCGTACACTAGCACTATCCTACACACAATAGGGACAATTTTGTTTTACAGAGCCAATTAACCGACACGCCCGCACGTCTTTGGAGTGTGGAAGGAAGCCGGGGCACCTGGAGGAAACCGACGCAGGTCACAAGAATAACGTACAAACTCCGTACAGACAGCAGCCGTAGTCAGGATCGAACCCGGGTCTCAGGCGCTGTGAGGAAGCAACCCTACCCACTGTGTCACCATCTTAATGGCTGCTTATAGGATATTACTGTGTACAAATCCACCCACCAATTTCCTACACTCCAAGAGTAACTGCATTTCATAGAAACATAGAAAATAGGTGCAGGTTTAAGCCATTCGACCCTTCTATCTAGCACCACCATTCAATATGATCATACCTCATCATCCAAAATCAATAACCCATTCCTGCTTTTTCCCCATATCCCAAGATTCCTTTAGAGCTTCCTTAGAGCTAAATCTAATTCTCTCTTGAAAACATCCAGTCAATTGGCCTCCACTGCCTTCTGTGGCAGAGAATCGCAGATTCACAGCTCTCTGGGTAAAAAGGTTTTCCCTCATCTCAGGCCTAAATGGCCTACCCCTTATTCTTAAACTGTGACCCCCCCTGGTTCTGGCCTCCCCCAACATGGAGAACATTTTTCTTGCATCCAGCCTGTCCAATCCCTTAAGAATGTTGTATGTTTCTATAAGATCAAAGTTATTTGGCTGCAAATCATGACACTAAGAATTTAATCCAAATACTGGAACAAACTATATGTTATCGAATGATATTTTGCCAAAGAAAGGATTAGCACCAGTTGACATTCCACCTATTGAAGCAAATGCCATGTTTACGCAGTGTCTTACAAATATGTTTAAAGTATTATTAAGACAGACTGTAGTCCTTTCATATAAACCCTGCTGTGTCAAGAGATCAACTAGTCCTTTCAAAATCAAGCATAGTCATCTACTGAGCTCACCACGATCGCAAACTCCTCCACATATGGAGACCACTTCCTCCAAAGATTTCTTTCCCATTTCCAAACTCTCAACTTTTCAAGGATTTGATGTTAATATCCGGGAAATTGCTTAATCAAATCCCCCGAGGGAAATTAAAGATAGCATGTAAAGGTTAGCTCGGTTTAGTTTAGAGACAGAGCGTGGAAACAGGTCCTTCGGAAAAAAAGATTTTCCTCTTCACAATCTTAAATGGCTGACCCCTTAATCTTAAACTGTGACCCCTGGTTCTGGACTCCTCCAACGTCGGGACCATTTTTCCTGCATCTAGCCTGTCCAATCATATAACCATATAACCATATAACCATATAACAATTACAGCACGGAAACAGGCCTTCTCGGCCCTTCCAGTCCGTGCCGACCATTTATTTTCCCCTAGTCCCATCTACCTGCACTCAGACCATACCCCTCCATTTCCTTTCCGTCCATATACCTATCCACTTTACTTTTAAATGTTAAAATCGATCCTGCCTACACCACTTCTGCTGGAAGATCATTCCACACAGCCACCACTCTAAAGAAGTTCGCCCTCATGTTACCCCTAAACTTCTGTCCCTTAATTCTCATGTCATGCCCTTTTGTTTGAATCTTCCCTACCCTCAATGGGAAAAGCTTATCCATGTCAACTCTGTCTATCCCTTTCATCATTTTAAAGACCTCAATCAAGTCCCCCCCTTAACCTTCTGCGCTCCAAAGTATAAAGACCTAACTTGTTCAACCTTTCTCTGTAACTTAGTTGCTGGAACCCAGGCAACATTCTAGTAAATCTCCTCTGTACTCTCTCTATTATGTTGACATCTTTCCTATAATTAGGCGACCAAAATTGTACACCATACTCCAGAATTGGTCTTACCAATGCTTTGTACAATTTTAACATTACTTCCCTATTCCTATATTCAATGCTCTGATTTATAAAGGCCAGCACACCAAAAGCTTTCTTTACCACCCTATCTACATGCGATTCCGCCTTCAGAGAACTATGCACAGTTATTCCTAGATCCCTCTGTTCCACAGCATTCCTCAATTCCCTACCATCTACCATGTATGCCCTATTTTGATTTGTCCTGCCAAGATGTAGCACCTCACACTTATCAGCATTAAACTCCGTCTGCCATCTTTCAGCCCACTTTTCCAAATGGCCCAAATCTCTCTGTAGACTTTGAAAATCTACTTCATTATCCACAACACCACCTATCTTAGTATCATCTGCATACTTACTTATCCAATTTTCCACCCCATCATCCAGATCATTGATGTACATGACAAACAACAGTGGACCCAACACAGATCCCTGAGGCACCCCACTGGTCACCGGCTTCCAACCTGACGAACAGCCATCCACCATTACTCTCTGACATCTCCCTTTTAGCCACTGTTGAATCCATCTTGCTACTCCGCCATTAACACCCAAAGATTGAACCTTCTTAACCAACCTTCCATGGGGAACCTTGTCAAAGGCCTTACTGAAATCCATATAGACAACATCCACTGCTTTACCCTCATCAATTTCCCTAGTAGCCTCTTCAAAAAATTCAAGAAGGTTTGTCAAACATGACCTTCCAGGCACAAATTCATGTTGACTGTTCCTGATCAGACCCTGTTTATCCAGATGCTTATATATATTATGTCTAAGTATCCTTTCCATTAATTTGCCCACCACTGACGTCAAACTAACAGTCTATAATTGCTAGGTTTATTCTTTGAACCCTTTTTAAACAATGGAACAACATGCGCAGTACGCCAATCCTCCGGCACTATTCCTGTTTCTAATGACATCTGAAATATTTCTGTCATAGCCCCGGCTATTTCTACACTAACTTCCCTCAATGTCCTAGGGAATATCCTGTCAGGACCTGGAGACTTATCCACTTTTATATTTTTCAAAAGTGTCAGTACTTCCTCCTCTTTGAATCTCATAGTTTCCATAGCTACTCTACTTTTTTCCCTTACCTCACACAGTTCAATATCGTTCTCCTTGGTGAATACCGAAGAAAAGAAATTGTACAATATCTCCCCCATCTCTTTTGGCTCTGCAGATAGCTGTCCATTCTGGCTCTCTAATGGTCCAATTTTATCCCTCGTTATCCTTTTGCTATTAATATAGCTGTAGAAACCCTTTGGATTTACCTTCACCTTTCTTGCCAAAGCAACCTCATATCTTCTTTTGGCCTTTCTAATTTTTTTTAAAGATTCTTTTTACATTCTTTATACTCCTCTAGCACCTCATTTACTCCATGCCTCCTATAATTATTGTAGATATCACTCTTTTTTCGAAACAAGTGTCCAATTTCCATTGAAAACCGTGGCTCTTTCCAATTTTTACTATTTCCTTTCAACCGAACAGGGTCATAAAGATTCTGTACTCTTACAATTTCCCCTTTAAATGTCCTCCATTTCTCTTCTACATCCTTCCCATGAAACAAAATGTCCCAATTCATTCCTTTTAAATCCTTACGCATTCCCTCAAAGTTAGCCTTTCTCCAATCAAAAATCTCAACCCTAGGTCCAGTTCTGCCTCTCTCCATAATTATATTGAAAGTTCTGACTCTCTCCATAATTATATTGAAATTATAATTTCAATATAATTATTTCAATCCTTTAAGAATTTTATATATTTCTATAAGATATCCTCTCATCGTTCTAAATTCCAGTGAATGCAAGCCATTCTTTCATTATATGTCAGTCCCGCAATCCGGGGAATTAACCTGGTGAAACTGGAAGACTCCAGGTGTGGTGTCACCAGGCCCTGTACAACTGCAGTAGAACCATATGACCATTGGCTCACTGTTCCCCGGACACCAGACCACACCACAAGTTCTGGAAAACATCCAGAACACAGAGAACAACAACTCAACTTAAAGATTGTTATTTTTTATAAAACTATTTAAAAACAAAAACACAAACCCCCACACAAACTGAAGATAGAAGCCCAAAAAAGGGTTAGCTGCATACTAAATCTGCAGGAAGGAACTGCAGATGCTGGTTTAAACCAAAGATAGACACGAAATGCTGGAGTAACTCAGCGGGACAGGCAGCATCTCTGGTGAGAAGGAATGTTTGCCTGGGTAGAGTGGATGTGGAGAGAATGTTTCCACTAGAGGGAGCGTCTATGGCCAGAGGGCACACTCTCAGAATTAAAGTGGAAAGAGATGAGGAGGAATTCCTTTAGTCCAAGGGTGGCAAATCTGTGGAATTCTTTGCCACAGACGGCTGTGGAGGCCAAGTCAATGGGTATCTTTAAGGCATAGATAGATAGATTCGTGATTAGTACCAGTGTCAGGGGTTATGGTGAGAAGGCAGGAGAATTAGGTTAGGAGGGAGAGATAGATCAGCCATGATTGAATGGCGGAGTAGACTTGATGGGCCGAATGGCCTAATTCCGCTCCTGTCACTTATGAAACACAACACTACACCAATAACATGTCGAAATGATTGGAGAATGTTGCCCTTTGGATATAGTTCTTCTGTGACGCAGTTCTGGTGAAACTTTTTATATTTCAAAATAGACTTTATTCGGGTAATAATTATATACAATACATCACATTTCTGGTGAAACACCCTCTGCCTTAAGATTTACTGACATTTATCTCTTTACACTGTGGTTTTCAAGTAAATTTAATACAATTCTGACCTTCCACTCA
>OY740819.1:23055423-23140423 GCA_963514005.1 Raja brachyura
TGTACTTGTGGCTGTGTTTAGTCTTAGTTATTGAACATAGAATATAGACACAAAATGCTGCAGTAACTCCAGGCAGCATCTCTGGAGAGAAGGAATGGGTGATGTTTACATAAGTTCATAAGTGATAGGAGTGAAATTAGGCCATTCGGCCCATCAAGTCTACTCCCCCATTCAATCATGGCTGATCTATCTCTCCCTCCTAACCCCATTCTCCTGCCTTCTCCCCACAACCCCTGACACCTGCACTAATCAAGAATCTGTCAATCTTTCCCTTAAATATATCCACTGTCTTGGCCTCCACAGCCTTACAACCCTATTCACAACCCTATCTTTTTGGGTCGAGAGCCTTCTTCTGAACATAGAACATAGAACAGTACAGTACCTTTCGGCCCTTTATGTCCATGCTAAACCTGATGCCAAATCAAACTGATCTTACCTGCCTGACATGACCCATATCCTATATCCTTCTATTTTCCGCACTTCCAAAAGCATCTCAAACACCACTATCGTATCTGCCTCCACCACCACACCTGGCAGCGCGTTCCAGGTCCCCACCACTATCTGTGTGAAAAACTTTCACCCTCTCACCTTGTAGTTATGCCTTCTAGTGCTTGATATTTCCACCTTGGGAGAAAGGTTCTGACTGTTTATCACTGGCGATGTTACAAAACCTACCTTCAGCGGGGCTGCAGATCTGCCACTGGCTGTGTGCGTGACTCCGGCACCTTTGGGTGGGGGGGGGAGCGGGATTAAAATGCAGATTTGTATCGCTTGTCAGAGAAGGATTTCTTAGGGCTGCTAGTCGATGAAGAAAAATCGATCAGACTTCCGTTCCCGTTTTTATTTTTTTAAATTTTAATTGCTGGACAATTTAATAGTTGGATTAAAATTAAAAAACGCCTTTGAACGCCCTCAACGCCTTCAACGTGACGGATCGTAATATCATGACAAAACAAAGGGTAAGTCGTCTATTTCACATATAAACTTGCTTCTTTAGTCTAATTTTACGATGCGAAAATGTTATTTAGTCCCCAAACAATTTGCCATGTCTTGCCTGTTGATATGGGGTTAAAATTCACGGCAACGGCAACGTTCCAATCGATCGCATTCCAGAAACACCCACTCGCAAGATGATTAAAATTCTCATTTTTGTTGGACAATCATGTCATAAGAATCATCTATATCTTGTGTAATTGCCTATCCATAATCAATATTTTTATACTAAATATACAGTTTTAGTCCTATGTATTGAGCAAAAAATAATAATTTTGATTATATTGAGAGTGGATGTTTCTAGATTAATTTATGGGAATTAATCATTAAATTCCTTCCATTTGGCATATAAGTTCATGACAGTGAGATTTAAAAATCATGTTACATTGTGAATTCTTGTGTGAATGGGATCAGTTTATTATTTGGATGCTTAAAGGCCTGTCCCACGAGTGACCCCAAGTGAAAGAAAAAAAAACAGACTCGTGGTTATGCACGAGATTCAAAGTTTATGTTCAAGTGTTTAACCGAGTTCCCACGGGTGTGTCATTTCTGCGATGTTCCAAGGTGCTCTCCCGAGTTACCAAGTTCCTCTCCCGTTACTCTTGAGTCAACCGTGAATGAAGGTAAGTGTGTGAGGGTGTGAGAAGTCCATGCCGGGTGGCAGCCGGCCGGCCACAGCCGATGTTCTTTCATATCAGTTGCACTTCAGATTGTTGGGAGACGGAGATCAGGGTTCGCCTCCTGGGCTGCATCGTTCTGGGGTGACAAGGCTCTTGGGGTAGGCTGGGATCATTCTCTGCGGGATGATCTTAGTGCGGGAGACATGTGTAGGAGAGGTGTACTGACTGTGTGGGCAGACACTTTGGTAGCGATTGCCCACCAGTCTCAAAAGCCGCTGTGTCTCCCTGTCCCTTGGATAGCAGGGGGCAATCAAACAGCACAATACCCCCCTCCCCCTCCACGCCAACGCGAAGGGCAATGATCCCAAGGCTTTAGGGTCAGAAACAGCGGGCAGGCGACAATCACCTTTTCTTAAGAAATGGATAGATGTTTAGATCTAGTAATTGAATTTTGATGAATTAGATGAATTTAATTGATGATTGATTAGATGAATTTAATTGATTTGATGAAACTGATTAATATGATTTTTTTGTTGGATATTTACTATTTGTTTAAGCGTTTAACTTTATCATTTCTACCTTTTTTCTAAAACTGCAAATAATAACTTGTTTCTGTTAATGCTGTTCAGTGTTTTATTTCCTTTACACGTTAAACAGATGTCTCCAAATGAAGAAATGCACCATTGTCAATCCAAATGCTCAGCAAAAGAGACTGATTTAGACAGCATTCGCAGAGATTATCCGAATTTGGACTACTCCAAATGTGATGGATCTACAGGACATTCTTAATGGGAAAGTGGTGGGCAGAGAGGCATGTCATGCGTGGTTTGAAGAGCAAAAACTTGTATTGTACAATGTCAAAAATGAAACGTTGAGGAAAAACAAGGTGTACAGAGTTACAATCTGAAGAGTATGATGATGCTACTGATTATGATATGCCAATGTACCAGCTAGCAACTGATCTTCGCCATAAAGACTTGGTCTATTACTAGAAATTGTAATTTATTTACCTATCTGTTCTGGACTTATTAATAATATTAATAATATTAAAGTTCTGATCTTGAGAATATCGCATTTTTGAATTTTCAAGGTAGTCTGTGTGTTTATTACTATTTTCGTCACAACGGTCAATTTTGTAATTAGCTACAATTAGGTAACGAACTAATTATATGCTTTAATTTCAGGTCATCCAAGTAAGATGTTTCATATTTGTTTCAGAATGTTTCAATCTATAATAACTGAAAATGTCTTTCACTTCTCTTAATTTTTAAGAAAGTTATGGGCTTTTGACTGTCCTCGATCACAGCTTTTGTGTTAAGTCAATGGAAAAGCAATAGGGAACAAGATGCTCATTTCCGAGTATGAAAATGGCCATAACCTTTTTAAAACTGAAGATATGAAAGTAAATTAGGTATCAAATTAAACTTCTTTTTATGCTTTATCTGATGGGATAAATTGCAGACTTGATTTTTTAAATCTCAAAATTTTGTAACATTGCTACTATCTATGCCTTTCCTAATTTTATATCTGTCAAGACTCCCCTCAGCCTCCGACGTTCCAGAGAAAACAATCTAAGTTTATCCAACCTCGACCTATACGTACAGATACAAGACATACAGGTTTGTAGGTTAATTGGCTTGGCATATTCGTAAATTGTGTGTAGGATAGTGTTAATATGCAGGGATTGTGGACTCAGTGGGCCGAAGGGCCCTTTTCTGCGTTGTATCTCCAAATTAAACCAAACTAATCAATTTAAACTTTATCTACCATTTCTCCACCCATTTCTGTAGCTGATCTATATCCTGATGTGTACATTGGCAACCTTCCTCACAGTCTACAACTCCACATACTTCTGTGCAGACTGCAAACATATTAGCCAACCCATTTACATTTACGTCCAGGACATTTATACGTAACACAAATAATAATTCTACAAAGTATTGGCCAGGAATCAAACCCAGGCCTCCCACATGACAGGCGAGAATTCTACCACTAAACCACCAATGCAGATATATGATGTGTATGGGGAGCAAGTATATACTCACCACAGAGGCAAGGCTCTTTGATGTGGACTGTAGAATTGCAGATGCTGGAGTATTGAGCAAAACACAAAGTGCTGAGGGAATCTCAGTAGGGCAGGCATCGTCCGCGGAGGGAATGGACGGGCAATGTTTCAAGTCAGGATAGACATAAAATGTTGGAGTAGATCAGCGGGACAGGCAGCATCTCCGGATAGAAGGAATGGGTGACGTTTCGGGTCGAGACCCTTCTTCAGACTGTGTAGAAAGGGACCTAATGCAACGGAATTTTGTTTGGAATTGCATATATCGATGTATTCTAAATGACAATAAAGTTTGTTTGACTTGACTGGATATTCTTAAAGCAGAGATAGATAAGATTCTTGATTACGTCTGAAGAAGGGTCTCGACGCAAAACGTCACCCATTCCTTCTCTCCAGAGATGCTGCCCAACCCGCTGTGTTATTCAAGCATTTTGTGTCCACCTTCAACTTGATTAATACGGGTGTCAGGGGTTTTGGGGGAGAAGTCAGGAGAATGGGGTTTGGAGGGAGAGAATAGACTTGACGGGCCGAATGGCCTAATTCTGCTCCTAGAACTGATGAACATGAATAAACCAAACTACATTACACTAATTCCCTCTCTGGTCTATAACTGGCTAGAACTGATATTAAATCAGACTTTATATTAAATCAGGATGTATAGAAGCATCTCCCATGGCAACCCTGGCTCAACAGCGCCCCCTGCACTTGCTCCTTGCCAATATCTGTCGGCAAAGTTAATATGTTGAATGAACACCCTCCCTTTAAGGGCCTAACCACGACATTAGAGGGGGATACTGCTTTTAAGGATATACAGGCTTATGTTGATTTTTCCCATTCTAAAATAAAACATCTTAAGTTAAATAAACTTAATATTAAAACACCGCAAGTGCATCCAGCGTGCCCACAGCATTGGCCAGGCCCGGAATCTGCAGGAGAGGGGAATGTGCGCACCCCTACGGCTTCAGTGGACGTGTCTTGGAATCCCCCATTAAAGATGAAGGGGGGAGGCCAGGGACTGTGCACTGGTGAAGAAGGTGTTAAAGAGCTGTAGTATCCATAGTTGTGATAGTCACACAATGGATAATTATTTTAAAGCTTCATGAATGCAGAGCGTGGGTTTGAGGGCGATGTGTGGAAGTGTGGGATGGATTATTGAGTTTCGCTCCCCCTTTCTTGGGAAGGTTTGGTCGAGCGGGCGGGGGTAGGGCCGTTGGGCCCGGCGTGGTGACGAGCTCCGCCCACTGACGTCCGGCGTGGTGACGCGTTCCGCCCGCCGACGCCCGGCGTGGTGACGCGCTGCGCCCGCCGACGCCCGGCGTGGTGACGAGCTGCGGCCGCTGACGCCCGTCGTGGTGACGAGCTGCGGCCGCTGACGCCCGTCGTGGTGACGAGCTCCGGCCGCTGACGCCCGGCGTGGTGACGAGCTGCGCCCGCTGACGCCCGTCGTGGTGACGAGCTCCGCCCGCCGACGCCCGGCGTGGTGACGAGCTCCGCCCGCTGACGCCCGGCGTGGTGACGAGCTCCGCCCGCAGACGCCCGGCGTGGTGACGAGCTGCGGCCGCTGACGCCCGGCGTGGTGACGAGCACCGCCCGGCAGAGAGGGGATCTTTGAGCACGTTCCCGCCAACGCCAACGGTCGGGGCGCGGGGCGATGCCCGGTTTCCAGGCGCCCCCCGAGTTCGTGCCTTCACCGCGCGCGGCGCCGCCCGGGACCCGCCAGGAGGCCGCTCGTGTGTGGCTGATCCGCGCCCCCGCCGACTTCACGGCCCGCGGGTGGGTGTGGGTGCGGGTGTGTGTGGGGGGGGGGGGGTAGAGAGGGAGGGAAGTGATAGAAACACAGACAATAGGAGCAGGAGGAGGCCATTCGGCCCTTCAATATGATCATGGCTGATCATCCAACTCAGTATCCCGTACCTGCCTTCTCTCCATACCCCCTGATCCCTTTAGCCACAAGGGCCACATCTAACTCCCTCTTAAATATAGCCAATGAACTGGCCTCAACTACCCTCTGTGGCAGAGAATTCCACAGATTCACCACTCTCTGTGTGAAAAATGATCTTCTCATCTCAGTCCTAAAAGATTTCCCCCTTATCCTCCTCCTTGATGGAGTAGGGGGGAAATGGGGGAAGGGTGAGGGGAAGTGGGGAGGGAGTGAGGGTGGAGTGGTGTAGGGGAGGGAGAGGGGAGGTGAGGGAGGGAGTGAAATGTGGGGGGAGAAGGTAAGGAGGGGGGAGAGGGAACAAATAGGGTGAGGGGATAAGTGAGTGAAACGTAGTGAGGGGGGGAGGGAGGATGAAGGAGGGAGGGAGGGACTGGGGGTGAGGAGGTGAAATGTGTGGGGGGAGTGATGTGTGAGGGGAGGAATATGGGAGTGAGGATGAGGAGAGAGGGGGAATATGTGGATATGAAGGGTAATGGAGAGAGGATGAATGCAGGAGGGGGTGGCGGTGCGCTTGTAGGGAGGTGGAGGTGTGCATGTAAGGGGAGTGGATGAGAGGGAGGGCAGGGTTGAGTTATGGGTGAAGGGAGAGGGGTGGGTATAAGGATGAGTGTAGATGAGGGGAGTGAAGTATGGGGGGGGGGGTTAGAGGGTGAAGGCTACTGGATGAAGGGGGGCAGTGTTGGTGAGGGGGATGAGATGGGGAGAATGGAGGAGTGAGGGTAGAGGGTGGGATAGGTGGAGGTGTGTTAATAGATTGAGGGTAGAGGTTGGAGTTGTATATGTTGGGAGGGTGAGGGTAGGATATGAAGGGGAAGCGGGCAGTGAACTTGGGCAGGGGGTGGAAATAAAGGGGTAGAGAAGACGGGAAACGGGCGGTGGTGGGGCTGAAGGGTCTGTTTCTGTGCTGTCCACCTGTGACTCCACTGCATCGTCGAGGCATCTTCAAGAGGCTGAAAGAAGGAACTGCAGATGCTCGTTTATACCGAAGATAGCCGCAAATGCTGGAGTAACTCAGCGGGTCTGATGAAAAGGAATAGGTGACGTTTTGGGTCGAAACCTGAATCTGATGAAGGGTCTCGCACCAAAACATTACCTATTCCTTTTCTCCATTGATGCTGTCATGTCATTCCCTCCAAAGATGCTGCCTCTCCTGCTGAGTTCCTCCAGCACTTCGTAGAAGGCATCAAGCCACGTTAAGGACAACCAGATGTAGGCAATTAAATACTGGTTCACCCAGCATCCTTTGAATGCCAGCATTTTGTGTCTCACGACAAGAGACTGCTCTGTTTGCATGTGTCTAATGTGTGGATGTTCTGTTTCAGTTTCTCTGGAAAGAAGATCCCCTTGGTTGGTTTTCAGACAGTCCAGTCTAAGACATGTGAGGACAAAGTGTACAATGTGTTTGCCACATCGGGTGGAGCAGAGGGCATCAGCCTGATCCTCCCCACAGATGCAGAGGGCCGGACAGAGAGCTTCTCGGATTTTGCTGGCTGCATCACCATCGATGAGAACTGGGAGGCTGCATGCAGCAGCGCGGAGCCACGCTGCATCCCCACCAGCCCCACTCCCAACATCCCATCCGACTTGAAGCAACGCTTCCAGCCTTTCGGAATAGGTCCGCCTGGGTGGTTACCGCGGGAACGACATCCGACACGGAGAGGCAAGAAGAAGAGGGCGAAAGAGAAAGCGGCGGTCGAGGAACTCGAAGCTGGCGGCCAAGAAATCGATTCTGAAACTCCGGGCGAGTCCAGAAAAAAGAAAAAGAAGAAGTGCAAAGAGCTGCTGGAGGTGCCAGTGCCAGAATCAGAACCAGGCCACAAGCACAGGAAGCGGGAGAAGAGGGGCAACGATGAGAGCTACGAAACTATGCCCTCCGAGTCAGACACCAGGCACAAGAAGAAGAAGAAGAAAAAGGATAACGTTTAAATGGCAACTGGAACTCCAAACGATGCACCTGGGTCCTACTTCGTCCTGCCATCTTGTGACTAATTGGTTTTGGTGATGCCAACTTTGGGGGACTCTCCACCCAACCCCTCCCTGAATGTCGTATAACTCCTAGAACTGCAGGATTCCAGCGTATGCCACTGCTCCCCTGAATCTGGTGACGAATTACCTTTTCGTGACTGAGTTCACCTCTGCGTTATCGTCTTGGGTGCGTTGAAGGAAACTCCCTCTCGTTTAGCATTGGAGCTCTGATGTGTGTGTTGTTAACATCTGGCTGGGACACCGAGATCAGCGGGGAATTATTGCAAGCTGTCTTGGTGGGGGCAACCCTTGCCAAGAATCTGGACCTCCCACGCTCTCAACTACCTCTGCTGACTGTCAGGCTGATGTCCAGGCACGGGACTTGATGCAGATTTAGCTGTTGCCCAAGTTACAGGATAGGTTGAAGGGGTTTATTATCTTCCAATTGTTTGTAAGATAGACACAAAGTGCTGGAGTAACTCAGCGGGACAGGCAGCATCGCTGGAGAGAAGGATAGGATGACGTTTTGGGTCAAGACCCTTCTTCAGACCTGTGGGGGGGGGTGATTTACTCAATAACGATACTGATATCTATCCCTGCTCCAGGAGTGTTTGATGGTTCAGTGGAGAGGGAACATTACTGTGTCGAATACTTTCTTGGACATTTCTGCCCAGGCTTCCAATTTGTGTTTTGTGTTTCAAATGATTTTATTAAAAAACCAGATGTCATGTATGAAGTTGTTGGTGTCCAAAATATATTGCAATCATCGCTCGAGTTAGCCAGTGAACATCGTGCATTCCTTGAGAAACCGGCGCTCATATGTACAACTCGGGAAAGAGCCAAGCATTACGATGAACAGCTACCTCAATAGCCAAACCACCGCCTAGTTTAGATACAGCGTGGCCCTTCGGCCCACTGACTCCGTGCTGACCAGCAATCCCCGCACATTAACACTGTCCTATACACAAGGGTCAATTTTACCAAGCCAATTAACCTACAAACCTGTACATCTTTGGAGAGTGGGAGGAAACCGGAGTACGCGGAGAAAACCCACACAGGTCACAGGGAGAACGTACAAACAGCACCCGTAGTCAGGATTGAACCAGGATCTCTGGCGCTGAGGCAGTAATACCACTGCACCCTTTGTACCACCTTGCTGGGAATAGAAAGACAACTTTATACCAATCAATGAGATGAGCAATCAAGACCTTGCCCAAGTCCACATCAGCCCATCACACTGCTGGGCCTTAAATTGAAATTCGGACGTACCCCTCCCTTACAGCACCGTGCTGCACAGCTGTAGCAGTTGCTGCGGTAGAGTTGCTGCCAACAGCTCCAGAGACCCGGGATGGATCCTGATACGGGTGATTGATGATCAGCATAGACTCGGTTGGCGGAAGGGCCTGTTTCCAAGCTGTATAATCTAAACTACAATATAGAACATAGATTTCTATATGAGAACATAGAGATTACAAGCCTGAATTGAAGTCTGTGAACCTTAAAGATCTGTTGCATGGTTTAGCTCTGTGGAAAATACGCCAGCTTATGTTTTATGAAACGAGGAAGAACCTGTGTAGAGGTCCAAAGATGTACAGGTTTGTAGGTTAATTGGCTTCTGTAAAATTCTAGTGTGTAAGATAGAATTAGTGTTTGGGGATCGCTGGTCGACACGGACTCGTTGGGCCAAAGGGCCGTTCTCCACATTCTATCTCTAAACTATACAATGGGGAGGGAAGAGTCTTAACAGAACAGGTATTCAATTCATCGTGGCTCCAACAAATGGATCTGAGGTTGACATCATCCGAGTTTAGTTTAGAGATGGGGTGGAAGATTGCAACCTTCACGTGGTCCGCCCTGTTTCGACTAATGCAATCAACTCGACGTGCACAAATGGAAGATCAAATAGAACAAGTTGTCCTATACAAAAGAAGTAGTTTAGAGATACAACGAGGAAACAGGCCCTTCAACGCACTGACCAGCGATCCCTGCACATTAACACTAGGGACAATTTAATATTTATACCAAGCCAATTAACTTACAAACCTGCACGTCTTTGGAGTGTGGGAGGAAACCGAAGATCTCGGAGAAAACCTACGCAGGTCACAAGGAGAACGTACAAACCCCGTACAGACAGCGCCCGTAGTCAGGATCGAACCCGGGACTCTCGTACTACACGTGTTTGGTTTTTTTTTTAAGTATAAAAGGGCCACTGCCTAATATATAATATATTTTAATCACATAAACATTAACCTCAAGTCTCTCCAATTAACAATTTATTTACAAAACTCTGGTCAATAAACAAATATTATTTTTAAAATACAACCTTTTCCAATCAGTGCAACATCAACCTGCTCTTGGTTTTAGAATCATCAGACACCCATCTACTGCAAGATTGCATGACAGACACCAGTGAATGCACAGGGAGATACCCTGATAATACATGAGGCTGCAGATGCTGGAATCTTGAGTAAAAACAAACTGCTGGAGTAACTCAATTAGTTAGATAACATCTGTGGAAGGAAATGGGCAAATGTGTTAGAAATAGATGACCATTTGGCCCACTGGATCAACGTTTGATCCCAGGGAAGCAGTCTTATCCCCCCCCCCCCCCCTCTCGTTCTCCTATACCTCTGCAACCCATTCCCCACATTCTCCAATGCCCACCAACTCTTGATAAGATTAGTTTGAAGATACAGCATGGAAATAGGCCTTTCAGCCCACCCTCAACAATCACACTCGTTCTATGTTATCCCAGCACACTAGTGACAATTGACAATTTTACCAAGCCAATTAGTCTACAAACCTGTGTTTTTGGGGTGTGGGAAGAAACCGGAGCACCCGGAGAAAACCCACGCGATCACAGGGAGATTCTTGATTAGTACATTTGATTGTGACGTTATGGGGAGAAGGCAGGAGAATGGGGATAGGAGTGAGAGATATATCAGCCATGCTTGAATGGTGGAGTAGACATGATGGGCGAATGGCCTAATTCTACTATCATTCATTAGCTTATGAATGTAAAATCACTGTGGCCCATATCTCTCCACAGATGTTGCCTGTCCTACTGAGTTGTTCCAGCACATTGTTTTGTTGCTCAAGGAAGAGATGGAGCCTTGGATTAACAATTTTTGTGGAAACATGGCACTTGTGTCTGGCATTCCCCAAAACAGAAAAACTCTGATAATCTGGCAATCTCAGGACTTTATTGGCACCGGACTTGAAGATTGTCCAGGTTACTGAATGTTACTTCCATTAATACTCCAACTCATATCATAAAAATGAACTGCAGATGCTGGTTTATACCAAAGATGGATGCAAAATGCTGCTGTAACCCAGCGGGTCCTCTGGAGGAAACCCAGCATCTCCTTTGGAGGAAATGGATGGGCAAGTAATCGGATCGCGATCTGAAGATGGGTCTCGACCCAAAACTTCACCTGTCCATTTTTACCACAGATGTTGCCCGATCCACTGTTACTCCAGCACTTTGCGTCTATCTTTAATACCCCAGCACACTTTTCACATTTTGTTTTACGTTACACAGTAGTACAATATATTTTCCAGTGAATCTGGTAGGTTTACAGGTTCCCGGTGAGTTTAATCTTGAATTATTTCAACTTGTCACAATAAGCCAAGACTCTTGGCGACAAACCTATTCACTTTCCAGCCCGCTTGGCATTTCCAAATCCGACTGCATCTGCAATCCCTGCTCCCCCATCTGAGGCACACTCGAACTCCTGACTAACAGCGAGCCAGATACCACATAATTTACTAACAGTCGGGTTTCAATTCCAGACTGGTAGCGGTAGTCCAATTAACACAATAAATAAGAGCGCTGGAGGAACTCAGCGGGCGAGCAGCATCTCTGAAATTTATTTTAAAACTGCAAATTCTGGAATCTTGAGTAAAACACAAGGAGCTGGAGGAACACAGCTGGTCAGGCAGCATCTGTGGAGGGAATGCATACTCGACTTTCAACCTAAAGTGCCCCAACCTAGAGAGTCCATTTCCCTCCACAGATGCTGAGTTCTTCCAGCACTTTGTCTTTGGATCAAGAAGGCATCTCCCCACCTTAAGGGCAACTAGACATGAACAATTTACATTGACATTCTGAAGAAGAGTCCTGACCGGAGATGAGGTCTGAGGAAGGGTCCCTACCCGAAATGTAACCTATCCATGTTCTCCAGAGATGCTGCCTGACCCGCTGAGTTACTCCAGCACTCTGTGTCCTTTTTTTTGTATGCAATTTAATGCAGACACACCTTGAATACCTTGAGTGAATGTATAAAGAAATGTCACCCATGCCATTCCCTCCAAAGATGCTGCCTGACTCGTGTAGTTAAATAAGGCAGCTCCCCACATTAAGGACAACACAAGTAGGCAATTAAATACTGGTTGTCCCGATATCCTTTGAATTAATGTATAAAGAAGCATCACCCATGTCTTTCTGTCCCAACAGCTTGCTTATTGATCTAGAACCCAGTATCTGGGATCCCAGTTTCCTGAGAATACAAGGAACTGCAGATGTTGATTTGCAAAAAAGGACTCAAAGTACTTGAGTAGCTCAGCGGGTCCGGCAGCGTTTCTGGAGAACCAGGATAGGTGACGTTTTGGGTCGGGACCCTTCTTCAGACTGATTGTAGATAGGGCTCTTCAATCCTTCATTCTCTCACCTTTTGTTTTAATCTTTGGCCTTTGATCTAACCACTGCCCATCACCCCCCCCCCCACTTATCATCGGCCAAGCTTTGTTCGGCCTCTGCACTCTTCCAGGTTTCTTCCCCACCTACACTCAGTCTGAAGAAGGGTCTCGACCTGACAGGTCACCCACCCACGGTCTGCAGTCTCCCCAGGCCCAGGAGTTGGGTCAGACCTTGGCCTTGGCGCCAGCCCGGCCTGGCTCAGTGCCGTGCAGCTTCCTGGACCAGCAGTTGATGGCGTGGGCAACCATGTCCTTCTTCAGCCTGAACTTCTCCCCACACACCCCGCACGGGTACATGTGGCTCTCCAGGTGGCTCTGCAGTTCGGCCTTGTCGGGCAGGATCTCGTAGCACACCTGGCAGACGGCCTGGCCAGCCGACAGATGCGTGTCCATGTGGACCAGGTGTCCGTACTTCCTGCTGCTGTGGTGCCCGCACACCGAGCACTTAAAGCGGGCCTCCCCGCCCCGGCCTGCCAGCTGTAAGCGCAGCTCTCGTGGGAAGGCCCTGGCATAGGCCGGGCCGGCCAGCCGGGTGCTCAGGCCGCCCTCCGCGTGGCCACGTGCGTGCTTGGGAAGGGGCCCCTGGCGGCGGAGGGGGTGGGAGGACAGGGCGGGCAGGGAAGATGAAGATGCCGTTCCCTCCTCCTCCTCTTCTCTCCTCCTGCGACGCCGCTTCTTGCGGTCCCAGCCGCGCTCCTCGCAGCACCCCTCGCACGTCCGGCAGCGCCAGGCCTTGCCCTTGCGGCGTGCAGCCTTGCAGGCGTGGCGACCCTCTGCCGGCGTCAGGACGGGGGGCTCTGGCACCGGGGCAGCAGAGGAGGAGGAGGGGGAGGGGGGGACGGAAGGAGGGGTGGCCGCGGGGGCAGCGACCGTGGGGGGCTCCGATGCGGCTCTCCCCTCCTCGTCGCTCCCCTCCGAGACCTCGCCCTCCGCGCTGCTCTCCGAGCTGCTGATCGAGTCGTCCGTCGCGTTCTCCAGCACCAGGTCATCGTCTCCAGGGAAACGCACCTCGCCCTCCTCCAGCTCATAGTCCTCAGCCTCTCCCCAGGCCCTGCGGCCCACAGAGCCTTCGGCCCCCAGCAACACCGGCCCTCCTGCCTCCGGGCCCCAAGGCCTGTGGGCTCTCAGATCTTCGGCGCTGCCCCCCGCTGCTGGGCCTTCCTCGGCCTTGGGCTTCGGGCCTAGCACTCTGCTAGGCCTCTCCTCCTCCTCTCTCTTGACCAGCCGTCCCTGTCTCACACACTCGCACATGTGCTCCTGTAGGTCCTGGGCCTGCTCGAAGGCCAGGCCACATAGGGGGCAGTGCAGAGGCCTCTCGGCGTGGAGCCCCAGGTGCTCCCTCAGGCCGGCCTGCTCCTCGAAGGCCAGGCCGCAATGGTGGCACAAGTAGGCCTGAGGGTCTGCAGCCTCGTCGGGCAGCTCGGCCTTCACCGAGACGGGCCTGTCGACCGCCGCCGGGGCCTGAGACTGTCCCACCGCCTTGTCCTGGTACAGCTGCACCCCGAACACCAGTGGTTTGCCAGAGGCCTGGTGGGTAGGCCCGTCTCCCTCGCCCTCCCTCTCCCCCACCGTGGGCTGGAAGCGGTTCGCGTTGTAGAGCTTGAGGAAGCGCAGGGAGGCCCGGAAACGCTCCAGATCTGCGGGGGACGAGTCCAGGTGGCCCGTGTACATCAGCTGCAGGATCAGGTCAAAGTGGTCAGGGCTGACAGCCTGGGAGCTGAGGGACACCAGGCACGAGTCCGCTGGCTGGTTGACAAAGAGCTTGTGGAAGTAGGAGCTGCAGGCCGCCAGCACCACGCGGTGGGCCCGGAAACGTACATCTCCCACAGCAATGGAGCAGTCGCACAGGAAACCGTACTCCAGCTGTGAGCACAGCTGTTGCAAGACATGCTCACTGTGGCTCGTCATCGCCCCTGCAACACACAGAGGCAGATTATTTATTATTGTCACGCAAACCGAGGTACAGTGAAAGCTTTGTTGTCGCATGCTAACCAGTCAGCGGAAAGAGAATACATAATTACAGTCGAGCTGTCCATAGTGTATATGATAAAGGAATAACTTGGATAACGTTTAGTGCAATATAAAGTCCAGTAAAGTCCGATTAAAGATAGTCCGAGGGTCTTCAAAGTAATGCATGGGAGGTCAGGGAACTCTCTGATTGTTGGTAGGATGGTTCAGTTGCCTGATAACAGCTGGGAAGAAACTGTCCCTGAATCTGGAGGTGTGCGTTTTCACACTTCTTTATCCTTTGCCCGATGGGAGAGGGGAGAACAGGGCGTGACCAGGGTGAGACTCGTCCTTGATTAGTTTAATTTATTACAAGTACTTCCCATCTTACGCAATCTCGCATTTGAGGAAGCAGTTCTTTAAGCCCAGTTTCATTTCCCAGTTGTGCATTTCGGTAGTCTCATTTCCGCAAACCAGTCAGCTGTTCTCACTGTAGCTATCCCCGTGGTCTCAGCACGGAGCTCCCCTCGTGGTCTCATCACGGAGCTCTCCTCCCTCACCCTCTCCCCCCCCCCCATGGTCTCAGCATAGAGCTTCCCCCGTGGTCTCAACACGGAGCTCCCCCCGTGGTCTCAGCACGGAGCTCTTCCCCCTCCCAGAATGTGGGGGTATTTTTGGCTGTATGGTGACTTCATTTCACTGTGCCAATTGGCACATGTGACAAATAAAATCTATCTGTATCTGTCCCACTCCTGTGGTCTCAGCACAGAGCTCCGGCATGATCTGTCACAGTGCCGCACTCTAAGTCCAAGGTGAGAGTAGAACTATTTAATAGGAACCCAAGGGGCAACCTTTTCACTCAGAGGGAGGTAGGACTTTATTCCATGGAGTGCAGAAAGATGAGGGGAGATCATATAGAGGTGTAGAATATCATGAGGGGAATAGATAGAAATGGTGTCTTTCTGGGGTGACATTTGCAAGTAACACAACAGCAAAGAATCAAATATAACAGTTCAGAACTTACTTAGAAGCATGTATGTTTGTTTGGGTGTTTAAGTGTTGTGCTGTTGCAAGTAAGAATTTAATTGTTCCGTTTTCGGGACATATGACCACAAAACACTCTTGCCTCTTTGGGTAAATGTGCGGAGTCTTTTGCCCAGAATAGGTGAATCAAGAACCAGAATGACATACGTTTTTGGTGAGGGGGTAAAGATTTAATATGTCATAAGGAAGAGGAGTAGAATTAGGCATTCGGCCTATCAAGTCTACTCCGCCATTCAATCATGGCTGACCTATCTCTCCCTCTTGACCCCATTCCCCTGCCTTCTCCTCAAACACCCATACTAATCAAAAATCGATCTATCTCTGCCTTACAAATATCCACTGACTTGGCCTCCACGGCCTTCTGTGGCAAAGAATTCCACAGATTCACCACCCTCTGGCTAAAGAAATAGGAAGCTGAGAGGAATGTGTTTTACACAAACGATGGTGGTGGATGTATGGAACAAGCTGCCGGAGGAGGTATGTTTAAGAAAGAACTGCAGATGCTGGAAAAATTGAAAGTAAACAAAAAATGCTGGAGAAACTCAGCGGGTGAGGCAGCATCTATAGAGAGAAGGAATTGGCAGCGTTTCGGGTCGAGACCTTCTTCTTCAGGGGAGGAGGAGGTAGTTGAGGCTGGGACTATGACATTTAATATATATTTGGCCTGGGGACAGGTTTGGAGGGATGTGGGCCAAGCTCGGGCAGGTGGGACTAGTGTTGCTGGGACATGTAGGTCGGTGTGGGCGAGCTGGGCCTGTTTCCGTGCTTGTCTGTGTGTGTGTGTGACAACTCTATGACACGAGCTGTGTCCGTAACAACTACCCCTCTGCTGCGACGCAAGAGACGAGGCCCACGCCGCCGGCTAAGTCCTGATGTGGGGCAGAAATGTGAGAGGACAGCGGGTCTGCCGGCCATGTGCTACAGCGAGTAACACACGGTGCAATCTCCTGCCCCAACCCCATGCACCTCTCTCCGCCCGCACCTCCCGGCATTGTCTCCTACATCTACACCCCCCCCCCCAAAATGCAAACACGCTTGCTCCCCGGCCCGTTTTGATCTTTGCATCCTCAAGATTAGGCTTTTTAATTAAACATTGCAGAGTAAATGGGTTCTATCCGACGACAAAAAGCCTCACCTGTGGTTGAAACTCGCAGCTTCTGCAAAAGAACTGCTACAGCAAGTTGCTACTACTGGCTACCAGGCACTTCCGCTCCTCGCCCCAATGCCTTCTGGGAATTGTAGTTCTCCCCACCCTCCCCCACCCCCAATGCCTTCTGGGAATTGTAGTTCTCCCCTACCCCCCCCCCCCCCCCAATGCCTTCTGGGAATTGTAGTTCTCCCCATCCAACCCCCCCCCCCCAATGCCTTCTGGGAATTGTAGTTCTCCCCATCCTCCCCACCCCCAATGCCTTCTGGGAATTGTAGTTCTCCCCATCCAACCCCCCCCCCCCCAATGCCTTCTGGGAATTGTAGTTCTCCCCACCCTCCCCCACCCCCAATGCCTTCTGGGAATTGTAGTTCTCCCCATCCTCCCCACCCTCTCCCACCCCCAATGCCTTCTGGGAATTGTAGTTCTCCCCATCCAACCCCCCCCCCCCCAATGCCTTCTGGGAATTGTAGTTCTCCCCTACCCCCCCCCCATGCCTTCTGGGAATTGTAGTTCTCCCCTACCCCCCCCCCCCCATGCCTTCTGGGAATTGTAGTTCTCCCCTACCCCCCCCCCCCCAATGCCTTCTGGGAATTGTAGTTCTCCCCATCCTCCCCATCCCCAATGCCTTCTGGGAATTGTAGTTCTCCCCATCCTCCCCACCCTCCCCCACCCCCAATGCCTTCTGGGAATTGTAGTTCTCCCCATCCTCCCCACCCTCTCCCACCCCCAATGCCTTCTGGGAATTGTAGTTCTCCCCATCCAACCCCCCCCCCCAATGCCTTCTGGGAATTGTAGTTCTCCCCAACCCCCCCCCATGCCTTCTGGGAATTGTAGTTCTCCCCTACCCCCCCCCCCCCCCATGCCTTCTGGGAATTGTAGTTCTCCCCTACCCCCCCCCCCCCCCCAATGCCTTCTGGGAATTGTAGTTCTCTAATCCACCCCCACCCCCAATGCCTTCTGGGAATTGTAGTTCTCTAATCCACCCCCCCCCCCCATGCCTTCTGGGAATTGTAGTTCTCCCCACCCACCCCCACCCCCGCAATCTAAACCAGCACCTGCAGTGTGTAAGAAACGTAGAAAATAGGTGCAGGAGTAGGCCATTCGGCCCTTCGAACCTGCACCGCCATGCACAAAAGAACTGCAGATGCTGGTTTAAATCGAAGGTAGACACAAAATGCTGGAGTAGCTCAGCGGGACAGGCAGCTTCTCTGGAGAGAAGGAATGGGCGACGTTTCGGGTCGAGTCTGAAGAAGGGTCTCGACCCGAAACGTCGCCCATTCCTTTACTCCACCATGTTGAGTCTATCCCTAAATTAGATGCTGTCTGACTTTCTGATATACTCCAGCACTTCCGGCATCTGCAGTTCCCTGTATCTCTAGATGTTGTGTTGTGTTTTTAGATGACCACTGCTAGGAATTGTTGCACTGAAAATGTTGCCCAGATATCTGGGATTTGCTAAACTTGTTACTAATTTGTGTTTTGGTACGACTGACATGACCAAGAAACAGTTTGTCGTTGCATAAATCACTCACGTACTGGGTTCTAACCTGTGACACAAGAAATTAATGAGCAGAACTGCAAAAGGCCATTTACCCCATCAATCCTATCTCACTTTTAAAAGGAAGATAGACACAAAATGTTGGAGTAACTCAGCAGGACAGGCTGCATCTCTGGTGAGAAGGAGCGGTGATGTTTCCGGTGACGTTTCCAGTCTTTTTGAGGTGTGTAAAATCATGAGAGGAATAGATTGGGTAGATGAATCGAGGACCAGTTGGGCCGAAGTACCTGTTTCCACACTGTATCACTATGACTCAAGACTTTTTCAGACTTTTAAAGTAACTTTTAAAGGGCAGTCACGGTAGAGTTGCTGCCTTACAGCAAATGCAGCGCCGGAGACCCTGGTTCTATCCCGACTACGGGTGCTGTCTGTACGGAGTCTGTACGTTCTCCCCGTCACCTGCGTGGGTTTTCTCCGAGATCTTTGGTTTCCTCCCACACTCCAAAGTTTGTAGGTTAATTTGTTAGTTTGTAGGGTTTTTTTGGTAAATGTAAAAATTGTCCCAAGTGGGTGCAGAATAGTGTTAGTGTGTGGGGATCTCTCGTCAGCAGGGACCCAGTGGGCCCAAGGGCCTGTTTCCACACTGTATCTCTAAACTGTATCTCTAAACTCTCAACAAGGAAGCTGAAATGCAGGTGCAGCAGGCATTGAAGAAAGCGAATGGTATGTTAGCTTTCATAGCAAAAGGATTTGAGTATAGGAGCAGGGAGGTTCTACTTCAGTTGTATAGGGTCTTGGTGAGACCACACCTGGAGTATTCCGTACAGTTCTGGTCTCCAAATCTGAGGAAGGACATTCTTGCCATAGAGGGAGTGCAGAGAAGGTTCACCAGACTGATTCCTGGGATGTCAGGACTGTCTTATGAACAAAGACTGCATAGACTCGGTTTATACTCTCTAGAATTTAGGAGATTGAGAGGCGATCTTATAGAAACTTACAAAATTCTTAAGGGGTTGGACAGGCTAGATGCAGGAAGATTGTACCCGATGTTGGGGAGGTCCAGGACAAGGGGCCACAGCTTAAGGATAAGGGGGAAATCCTTTAGGAACGAGATGAGAAGGACTTTTTTCACACAGAGAGTGGTGGGTCTCTGGAACTCTCTGCCACAGAGGGTAGTTGAGGCCAGTTCATTGGCTATATTTAAGAGGGAGTTAGATGTGGCCCTTGTGGCTAAGGGGATCAGAGGGTATGGAGAGAAGGCACGTACGGGATACTGAGTTGGATGATCAGCCATGATCATATTGAATGGCGGTGCAGGCTCGAAGGGCTGAATGGCGGTGCAGGCTCGAAGGGCTGAATGGCCTACTCCTGCACCTAATTTCTATGTTTCTATGAAATCATATCTTTCCCAGAGTGGAAATGTCAAAGACGAGCGGGAGGAGCTTTAAGGTGAGAGGGTCAAAGTTTAAAGGAGATGTGTGGAGCACGGTTCACTGTAACCAAAATCCTTTATAAAGAGGTCCATTAAAACAAGGGTTTACTGCATTTTGGGTAACATTATCACAATTACACATTTGCCTGCCACACTCAGGGATTTCTGAACCTATCAGAATAAAAAGTAAGCAGAATTCATAAAGATAAAAAGTACTTTAATATATAACGTTCCTCAAGAAAAATAAAACTCTTTTAAAGACATTTTACAACTTCCGTAAAGCCGCAAATAAAACAAAAATGTCGGCAGTCCGGCATCATAAATATAAATGAACATCAAACCAATTCTGATCCACTCATCTTAAGCATTAATGTGTTGGCAATGCTATGTACAAAACATATCTGTTTATGCTACAAGTTTTAAAAGATAAGTCTCCCTTCTGGTTGACTTAAGCCATCTACAAACCTTCTATGCTTATGTTAGAAGTTTTAAAAGAAAAGTCTCTGTTTTGGTTGACTTTAGCTGTCTATAAAACGTCTTTACTTATATTACAAGTTTTAAAAGAAAGTCTCTCGTTTGGTTGACTTCAGCCTTTTACAAAGCTTCCTTGCTGTCGTTGCAAGTTTTAGAAGAAGGTCTCCCTTCTGGTTGACTTCAGCCATCGACAAAGTATCTCTGCCTGTGTTACAAGTTTAAAAATAAATTATCTTGGTTGAAGATAGAAACAAAATGCTGGAGTAACTCAGCGGGACAGGCGGCATCTCTGGAGAGATGGAATGGGTGACGTTTCTGGTCGAGACCCTTCTTCAGACTCTGGTTTGGTTGACTTTGGCCATCTACTAGGTTTCCCCACCTGTGTTTCAAGTTTTAGAAGAAGGCGTCTTGTCCAGTTGACTTTGGCTGTCTACAAGGTTTCTGTCTGTTACATGTTTTAGAAGAAAGTCCCTTATCCAGTTGACCTTGGCTGCCTACAAGGTTTTTCTGCCTGTGTTTCAAGTTTTAGAAGAAGGTCTCTTGTTTGGTAGACTTTGGCCGGCCAGTCAGCGACGTGACTTCTTGCCCACTGAGTTACGCCCATGGTTGCGGTAGAGGGATTGTTTGTCGGGGTTGAAGCAGCAATACTTCAGAGTGTGCGCGGAGTCGCCCGTGGCTTGGCACAGCGGGCAGACGTAGTTGCGTAGGATTGGGCACACCACCTTCCCGCCATCAGCCTTCAGCATGTGCGAGGTGTACACCTTGCGTGACTCGCCGTTGTGCTTGCAGAAGGTGCAGATGCTGCCCGCGTTCCTGCCGGGACCGTCACTGTCGGGCGGGGACTCGCCAGAAGACGACATCAGCCGCGGGCGTAAGGTGCCAGCGGAGAGGGGAGTGGGAGCGGCGGGCACATCCGCTGTCTCGCTATCATCCATCCCAGGCCGGCACAGCTCCTCCACCTTCAGCGATAGCTGCAGGTAGTCCTTCCAGATGTCAAACTCCTGGGTTCCCAAAGCAAACCTGGGGACAATCCTCTCCATGGTACCATCCACTTCAACGCCCAGAACCACAGTGTACCACATCTCCTGGCCACAACCCATTAAAGGGAGGGGTGGGGGGGGGGAGGGGAGGGGCACTGAAATAACAAGAGCATTTTAAATTTAAAGACCACTTCTCATCTGCTCTTACAGGCAGTCACACAGGTTGCAGCCACTTTACACTCCCCCCTCCCCTCCCCTCCCCATCACTCACTGCATACAGCCAGGTCATTAACAGCTCCACACAGTCGCCTTGTTTACTTTGCTCTCTCTTTCTTGTTTCTTTGATTGAATGCTGGCTGCAAGATCGACTTTGCAATGAAGTGCATTCCCTCCCCCTTTACTGTGTGCATGCATGTTAGTTGCAGGTGTCAGTGTGTGTATATGTATGTGTCTGTGTATATGTATATATATTATATATATATGTGTGTGTGTTATATATATATATATATATATGTGTCTGTATATATATATATGTGCCTGTATATATATGTTTGTGTGTCTGTGCAAGCGTATATATGTGTGTGTGTGTGTATATTATGCATGTCTGAGTATATATATGTGGCTGTGTGTGAATCTGGAATTCTTCTCCACAGAAGGCAGTGGAGGGCAATTCACTGGATGTTTTCAAGAGAGAGTTAGATTTAACTCAGGACTAAAGGAATCAAGGGATATTGGGGAAAAAACAGGAATGGGGTACTGATTTTGGATGATCAGTCATGATCATATTGAATGGCGGTGCTGGCTCAAAGGGTCGAATGGCACCTATTTTCCATGTTTTTATATATGTACGTATACGTGTGTGTGTTAGGTGGAGAGTTGCAGACAGACTAGATGACAAAACAATTTAATCCCTTTTGTTAACAAAAAGGCACAAAGTTCTGGAGTAACTCAGCGGGTCAAGCAGCATCTCTGGAGAATATGGATAGATGATGTTTCATGTCGGGACCCTTTTTCATACAGGTTTGTAGGTAAATTGTCCCTTGTTTGTGTAGGACTCACTGTGGTGGATGTTAAACTGTGTTCATTGTGTGTTTTGTTATTTTATTCTATGTTATGACTGCAAGATACGCAATTTTGTTCAGACTGAAAAGTCTGAATTACAATGAAGGATACTTTATACTTTATAGGATAGTGTTAGTGTGCGGGGATTACTGGTGAGCACGGGCTCGGTGGTCCGAAGAGCCTGTTTCCGCTCTGTATCTCTCAAATAAACTAAGCAAAAAAAAGGTGAATTGACAAAATATTTAATAGGAACTTGAGAGGCTTTTTCCACACAGAGGGTGGTGGGTGTATGGAACGAGCTGCCAGAGGAGGTAGCTGAGGCTGGGACATTGGCAATATTGAAAGGACATTTGGACTGGTACTTGGATAGGAAAGGTTTAAAGCAAAGATCTGCTCCTCTAGTATCTTTGGTTTAAAGGGAGACACAAGGAACTGCAGATGCTGGAATCTTGCAGAGAACAAAACGAGGAGGCAGCTCGACCATCTGCATCACTGCGCCACCATGTGTGTCTGTGTATGTGTCTGTGTTGCATATAAATAAATGCCTGTTAAGCTGCTGTAAATACGAATTTCTCGGTCCCTGACTATCTCTTGTTTCCCTCTCCCCTGACTCTCAGTCTGAAGAAGGGTCTCGACCCGAAATGTCACCTATTCCCTTTTCTCCAGAGATGCTGAGTTACTCCAGCATTTTGTGTCTGTCTTCGGTGCAAACCAGCATCTGCAGTCCCTTCCTACACAGTAGGAATGTCATGGTGTGGGAAGGAACTGCAGATGCTGATTTAAACCGAAAATAGACATAAAAAGCTGGAGTAACTGAAGAAGGGTCTCGACCTGAAATGTCACCCATTCCTTTTTCTCCAGAGATGTTGCCTGACCCGCTGAGTTACTCCAGCATTTTGTGTCTGTCTTCAGTGCAAACCAGCATCTGCAGTCCCTTCCTACACAGTGGGGAATTCGCAGTTGACAATGAAACGCTCTTGGCTCTTTTGATCGGTAGGTGAGGGTCACTTTAAGGCTGCAGACTGTAATTGCAGAGTAACACTCCCGCCCTCACAGAGAAAGGTTAGGTTGTATTTATTGGCGGAGAGTAGGACTCTGGACTTAGATTGAGAAAGATCGGTTGGACTTTGCAGACAGACTGGCTCCAGCCCACCAGTCCCTGGGGAAGTCCATATACATTGTTTCTTTACATTGTCTGCGCTAATTCTTTGAAAACTGCGTTGTTTTTGCACTAACAACCTTTCCATTATCTCACACATTTAGAGGAGATTTTGATGATAAAACGAGCTATTAAAATTATTTCAAACAAAATAGCATTTACCGTTAGATTGAGATCACAGGAATTTGTTATTAAAAAATAATTAAATCTATCACCCCATCCGTATGTATTCTATATATTTACACTTTAAATACTATTAATGTTATTAAGCAATGACTTAAATAGCAGTCTGCTCTGCCTTGGAAATTATCATTGCAAAGGTTGCCATGCTTTAAGATAAACCAACTTACAAAGGTTAATTATTTTACCAAAATATAAGTACCTTACTTCGTGGTAGGTGTTATTTTAACAAGTCGACTCGTGAATGCAGTTGTACAAGGCAGTGTATGCGTGTCTAGTATATTTAGCTACTTCAACAAGGACCTTGCTTCTATCACGAGGTCAGAAGGCGAAATGTTTTCAAGAGTCCAGAGTGTTTTATTGTCATGTGTCCCAGATAGAACAATGAGATTCTCACTTGCTGCAGCACAACAGAATATGTAAACATAGTACACTGTAAACAATATAGTAACCGAGAAACAAACTTCAGTGTGTGACATATATATATATATGTGTGTGTAGGAAGGAACTGCAGATGCTGTTTTATACCGAAGAGAGACACAAAATGCTGGAGTAACTCAGCGGGTCAGTCAGCATCTATGGAGAGAAGGAATGGGTAATGTTTTGGTTTGAGACCCTTCTTCAGACTGCTATATGAGGAGATGAGGAGGGATTTCTTTAGTCGTTTTCTTCAGGAATGTCACCTATCCATGTTCTCCACAGATGCTGCCTGACCCGCTGAGTTACTCCAGCACTCTGTGAAACGTCACCTATCCATGTTCTCCACAGATGCTGCCTGACCTGCTGAGTTACTCCAGCACTCTGTGAAATATCACCTATCCATGTTCTCCGGAGATGCTGCCTGACCCGCTGAGTTACTCCAGCACTCTGTGAAACGTCACCTATCCATGTTCTCCACAGATGCTGCCTGACCCGCTGAGTTACTCCAGCACTCTGTGAAACGTCACCTATCCATGTTCTCCAGAGATGCTGCCTGACCCGCAGAGTTACTCTAGCACTTTATGTCCTATTTTCGAAGTAGGCATACTTTGAGGAGATCTTACAGTGGAGCAGTAACATGGAGATGACAGGAACGGGGTACTGATTGGGGATGATCAGCCATGATCACATTGAATGTCGGTGCTGGCTCGAAGGGCCGAATGGCCTACTCCTGCACCTATTGTCTATTGTCGATTGAGACACAAGAAACTGCAGATGCTGGAATCTTGAGCAAAATAACAATGTGCTGGAGGAACTTTTCTTCAGACATCTACAGTCTGAAGAAGGGTCCTGACCCACAGCATCACTGTTTCCACTAGTGGGAGAGTCTAGGACAGGGGCGGGGAACCTTTTCATGTTGGATTGCCGCTTTAAGTTAGCTGTAATCTAATTAGGCCGCATCCAAGAAACTTCAACTAGATATACTTCAAAATGTGCATTATTTTGTAAAAATCTAACTACTATGTACTAACTTCAAGAAAATGAAGTTAATTAACCGTTTAATTACTTTGTTGTGACTGCTTTTTGTGGGAAAGCATTTGCATATTTAGCTGCAACATGGAGGTACGCAGTTTCAGCTGATCTTCTCGATGGGGATCCATCATTTGTGACCTTAAGGGCGTTTTGATTTGGGTTCGGCAGGAGAGCGTAGACTCGCAGTGATAAGTGGTTGAAAAGCAAGAAAGCATTTGTCGTGCGTGTCAAAGGTAACGACCATTCTAGAGTCGCATTAGAACTATATCATGAGCATAACAGGTGTTAAAATAGCCCTCAAGACTTACTAATGTTTTAATTGTGGCCTACACAAAAAGCTGGAGAAACTCAGCGGGTGCAGCAGCATCTAAGGAGCGAAGGAGATAGGCGACGTTTCGGGTCGAGACCCTTCTTAATTGTGGCCGTCAGTCGGGGAGGATTAATTAATTAAATCTTCTTTTACTCTTTGGTAGTATAAATACGTTCATTTTAAGATTAAAATAAAAAATAATAAAAGACGAACAAAAACATATTAATAAAAATAGTAAGATTAAATGAGAACTTACCAGTTCGAAGTTTGATCTGTATTTTATGAGGAGTTACGATGAGGGACTACGTGAAGACCCCGTCCAGCACGCATGCGCGACATTCTTCAAAGCAGCGGTGTGGATTCACAGAAAAAACACAACGATTGAAATAACTATAGTAAAGAAAAAATAAGAACTTAATTACCAGTTGATCTGTATAATAGAGGGTGGGAGCGGAGAGCACGTAGTCCCTCATCGTAACTCCTCATAAACTACAGATCAAACTTCGAACTGGTAAGTTCTCATTTAATCTTACTATTTTATTTCGGAGTCACGTGAGTGACTACGTGAAGACTTCAAAGCTCTGTGATTCCGAACCGTGTACCAGCTCCTGCTTCACTCGCCTTTGAGGGAGGAAGTATGTTATCACGATCAACAATAACCTGTTTGTGAACAAAAAAGGTTTATTAATGACAACAAAAAACAGAGAGCTCCCCGGGGCTGAAATTAACTATTATCTGCAGGCTCTAAAATTCTGTCTGCAAACGTAGCAGGTTCCGCCAGCGGCTTATTATAAAACCTTTGGAAAGTTCTTTCCGAGGACAATTCTGCTCTGGCCAGAATGTTGTCCATAGGCACGTCCATTCGTCTAGCCGCCGACGTGGATGCAGTCCTGGTGGAGTGAGATTTGTAAACATTAGTGTTGACTCCCGCGGACTTAAGCACCTGCTTGAGCCATCTTGAAATGGTTTGGCTCGTCACCTGACCATGGGGCTTCTTGTGGCTTATCCATAAGGCTTTTTCTCTCCCTCTTAAGTTGTATGTTGTGTCTATGTAAATGGCGAGATGGGTCTTGGCACACAGCCGTGGGTCAGATGAATATGCCCGGAACTCCATGACTGGAGGCGTGGTTCCTGGCCTAGTTTGTTTGACCAGACCCTGAATATGGAATGTAAAACAGTCCAATGACTCTGTCATGCTGTCCAGCCTCAGAAGGTGGAGGGACTGTACCCTTTGAGCTGACACTAGTGCCATGAGCATGACTGATTTCATGGTACGTTGTTCCAGCGCGAGTGACCTGGGTGGTGGCCATCCCCTAAGGTACGTCAGCACAACGCTGACATCCCAGATCTGAGTGTACCTTGGTCTGGGGGAACCCCTCATGATTTTGACCACCAGTGGATGGGACCCCAAAGCCTGTTGTCCTGCTGCTGGAACCAAATAAGCTGACAACGCACTCCTGGCTGTATTGATGGCGCTGTAGCTGAGTCCATCCCGTTGTAATCCAACCAGGAACTCCACAACACTGGTAGCTGTTGCTGTTGAGTAGGTAG
Organism: Raja brachyura; assembly: GCA_963514005.1. The sequence goes on from OY740819.1 coordinate 23,081,943, forward strand.
TTCCTGTTTTGGAGCAATACTGTTCCCACTTCCTTATGTTGGTCAGGTATTGTTTCCTGGTGGACTCCCGGTGGGATGCAGTCATCATGTTGATGGCGTCCTCAGACAGTCCCAGGCCCAGTAGAAGTCTTTTTAGAATCTGCAAGCCAGGAGATTGACTCTGTCATGGCACGGGTGACTAATGCTGGACTGCTGGGGAATTCCAGCGATGTTTCGACCACCAATGTAACTCTGGAATGGATTCAGAAGTTAAATTCATAGCTCGGTCAAAGTGACCTGAGTTTTTCTTTAGTGCGTGCACTTTTGCTCTTTGTTAATTTTGAATGTGCAAAGGCCCAAATTGTGCAGCTGGAAAAGCTGCTACCATTTTGCTAATGACATTAGCTACCTGCCATATGGTTGGGTGATGATTAACCATTAGTTCATTGCATGATAGTGCCAACTCTGATGCTTTCCCCTTCGGCAGAGTTACAGTCATGCGAATAGTGTCAATCGTAAATCCAAGATAGTCCATGGTTTTGGACGGTGTCAAATTGGATTTATCTGGATGTATGACAAACCCCAAAGTTTCAAACAAACGTTTGGTGGCTGCTACTGCCAAAATGGCTGTCTCCAAGTTTTTCCCTACTATTAAAATGTCCTCTAGCATATGACTATATGCTTTTGCTTCCTCAATAATGCCAAAGCAGGTTTTAAGATTTTTGTGAACAACCTTGGAGCTGAGGTTAGCCCATAGCCATAGCTGTTTCATCCAGATAAACTTTAGGTATTTACGATGCTCCTTGTGTATGGGTACTGCGTAGTAGGCATCTTTTAAATCAATGCTTGCCAGAAAGTACCCTCTAGAAATCAATTGTCTGGCTGTTTCAAAAGTTTCCATCTTGATATGTATATACTTAACAGTTTTGTTTAAAGAAGTTAAGTCAATGATGATGCAACATCCACCATCTTTTTTAGTTTTAGTGAAAATATTAGACACAAATTCCAAAGGTTCATGTTTTGTTCTTTCAATGGACTTGGAGCTGTGGCGGCACTCCGGCGTTCCGGTAGCGGCAGCGGCCCGACTTGGAGCTGTGGCGGTGTTCTGGCGTTTCGGCGGCGGTGGCAGCGCGGCTTCCGAGGCCCGGCCGCGGGCCCAGTGGACGACATCGTCGGGAGCTCGCAGGTCATAGGTTGGTGACCTGTTTTTCCGGAGCTCCCGGAACAACAGCTGCGTCCGCTGGACTGGAGGGCGGCAGCTTCGGCAGCTTTGACCGCCCCGGGCCGCGGAGTTTGAATCGGCCCGTTCGTGGAGCTGGATTCAGCCGCGGGACTGACTCACTTACCAACACCCGGCGGGGTGACAACATGGGAGGCCTGGATCGCCTCAGCGCAGAGGGAGATCAAGGAGGGAAGAGACAAAGACTAAGACTTTTGCCTTCCATCACAGTGAGGAGGTGTTTGGTGAACTCACTGTGGTGGATGTTACATTTGTGTTTTTTGTGTGTTTTTGTTACTTTTAATATATGTATGACTGCAGGCACGAAATTTCGTTCAGACCGAAAGGTCTGAATGACAATAAAGGTAATCTGAATCTGGCATCTCCAATGACACCTTTTGCTAGCAGCCTCATCAGTTCAGCTTGACCCTCTTGTTTCTCTTTTACTGAGAGAGTGAATACCCTTTGGGGTATATGCTGAACTGGCGGCATGTTTTCATGAACGAAGTCAATTTTATAGCCATGAATGCTGCTGAGTATATATTTGTCATTAGTGATAGACTCCCATGTATCCATAAACAAGTGCAATCTGCCCCCTGTTAGTATAGAGCCCCTACTACTCATATGCTGAGAGGAACCAGACCCACCTACCTCCATGGTTACTGGTGCTTCTTCTGCCTCTTCACTGGATGATGAGCTGTCTGCTGGGCTGTAGAGGGCTGCTGTTGATGTTGCTGTTGATGTTGATGTTGATGTTGATGTTTGGGGTGGCGCATTTTCCATGGGGTCCGCTCTGGGCCCTGGCCTAAAAAAGGCTTGCGGGGAATGGTTGCGGACCCCGAGCTTTCACCAGTCACATATGGTAGTCGGCGACTGGTGGACGCCGTGGGGTACTGCCGCCTGGGTTTGTTAGGTCTGCTCAGTCCCAAACCTACCCTCACGAGACCAAAGGTCTTGGACTCTCCCTCCAGGTCTTTCACCTTTTTTGGAAGGTCCTTTCCAAAGAGCAGAATTGGAGGTTCTGAACCCGGTGTTTTGCAAAGTCCTGCAAACTTAGGGTTGAGGGCAGGCTTGATGATTTCCTTCCGTAAATTGTTAATCTCATATTGAGTGGTGCACAGCAGAGCTAATGTATCTTGCTGATTTGTGGTCATGTCCACACCATCTATGGACCGAGCATATGATGTTATTCCTGCTGTCAGGAGTTTAAGGGTTTTCTGGAGCTTCAACTCCAGGTTCCTGATGTTCTGCCCCAAATGTCCCCAGATTTGGCTGTTTACAGCTGGTACATTCAGTGATGCACAATTTTCTGGGGCTGTATATAATTCAAGAGCCTCATTGACCACCCGTTCTTGTAGGGGTTTTGAGGACAGGTGGTCAATGCTGGCTGCAGGTTTCGGCTCTAAAGGCCGACCCGCTCATGGAATGGCCCTGTAGAGGTTGACCACACCCAGCAGCTCTTCCTGATCCTGTACACCCTGCATACTCCGGACATCTTCAGCCAGCGACCCCTCTTCTTGACCAGCCCAGACCTGGTCGCCAATGCTGCCCTCAATAGAAGGTGAAGCAATGGCCAGTGCCGTAAAGGGCACTGCGGGAGTGCCTGAGCTCCCCTGGCGAGTCTGCTGCTGCTCTCTCAGCAGATCTCGCTGGAACAATTGCTCCATAAGCCGTTCCATTCGGCTTAGGCGGCTGCCTTTGCCGCTCTCGAGCGGTGCGGCATCTTCATCCGAATCGTCGGATACTACCGCCCGGTTCTGACTGCAGGTACCTCCAGCCCGCTGCTCAGTCTGCACTAGCGGTGCTGGGCTCGGCTCGGTAGTCAATCCTGCCGCCTTTTGTCCCCCCTCCAAAGAACGCTCCTCAACGGGAGACGAATGGGGGCGAGCTACAGATTTCTTTCCTCTGGTCTTGCTCATTCTCCTGGAACACAAAGCAGACCACAGAGAAAATACTCACGGCCATGGTAAAACACTTACCTGTCGGCCCGACTTTCAAATTATAGCGGGAGCGCCTTGAACTCCCGTTTGTCGCGGGTGCACTGCATGAACGCTAACGTCGCACATGCGTGCTGGACGGGGTCTTCACGTAGTCACTCACGTGACTCCAAAATAAAATAAAATGATTTGTTCTACAAAATTTGGATTCATTCAAAAGGGCTAGAAGGCCGCATGTGGCCTTAAGGCCGCAGGTTCCCCACCCTTGGTCTAGGACTCGAGGGCACAGCCTCAGAATTAAAGGACGTTCGTTTAGGAAGGAGATGAGGAGGAATTTCTTTGGTCAGAGGGTGGTGAATCTGTGGGATTCTTTGCCACAGACGGCTGCGGAGGCCAAGTCAGTGGATATTTTTAAGGCAGAGATAGATAGATTCTTGATTAGTGCAGGTATGGGCAAAAGGCAGGAGAATGAGGTTTAGGGGGGAGAGATAGATCAGCCATGATTGAATGGTGGAGTAGACTTGATGGGCCGAATGGCCTAATTCTGCTTGAATCTCTTATGGTCTTATGATTGGAGGAACAGCATCTCACATTTCGCTTGGGCAGCTTACACCCCAGTGGTATGAACATTGACTTCTCTAGCTTCAGGTAGCCCCGGCATTCCCTCTCTCTCCATCCCACCCCACCCTAGTTGTCGTACTAGTTTCACTGTTGCCCTGTTGAGTTTGACCGTCTGTATAACTCGTTAACACCAAGCCCCCAGCCAACAATGGACCATTGTGGGCTCCACCTTTCCTTGATCATCGTTACTTTGTGCATTTCTTTCATTTGTTTGTGCTATATCTGTCGAGACAATCGTCCAAATCTCTCGTTTCCCCCGACTCTCAGTCTGGAGAAGGGTCCCAATCCGAAACATCACCTAGTCCTTTTCTCCACAGATGCTGCCTGACCCGCTGAGTTACTCCAACGTTTTGTGTCCATCTTCAGTTTAAACCAATAGTATCTTTGGTTTAAACCAACATCTGCAGTTCCTTCGTACTACAATCCCCAGAAGTCACTGCGGTATTGAGCCACAATCCCCAGAGGGCATTGTGTTTGGGCCCGCCTGACCTCTTACGTCATGATGTACGTCTCCCGGAAGTGGGATTAAATGGCCTGAATGGAGGCGAGAGGCAGGACAAGAGAACAGGTAACACCTCACCTGTAACACCTCACCTGTGCACCTCACCTATAACACCTCACCTGTAACACCTCACCTGTGCACCTTACCTGCGCATCTCACCTGTGCATCTCACCTGTACACCTCACACCAGCACCACCATTCATTGTGATCATGGCTGATCGTCCCCTTTCAATAACCCGTGCCTGCCATCTCCCCATATCCCTTGACTCCACTAGCCCCTAGAGCTCTATCTAACTCACTCTTAAATCCATCCAGTGACTTGGCCTCCACTGCCCTCTGTGGCAGGGTGTCACCTGTAACTCCTCACCTGTACACCTCAGCTGTAACACCTCACCTGTGCACCTCACCTTTACATCTCACCTATGCACCTCACCTGTACACCTCACCTATAACACCTCACCTGTGCACCTTACCTGTACATCTCAATGGCCTGAATGGAGGAGAGAGGCAGGACAAGAGAACAGGTAACACCTCACCTGTGCACCTCACCTGTGCACCTCACCTGTAACACCTCACCTGCAACACCTCACCTGTGCACCTCACCTCAGCACCTCACCTGTGCACCTCACCTGTACACCTGGGCAATGGGTCACACCACACTGGGACTGCAGGCAAGGCCAGGACACCAACATTAAAGTCACTTACATGGATATCTGGAGTTGAGCGCTATGAAAATAATATTGCAGCTTGTGTGACTTTGCATTTTAAGATGTTTTTGCATCGATGCACTTTAATACCTGTTTGGTTGGTTCTTTGACGTGAAAATCACCTCAGGATGACTGCGCCAACTGTAACCTGATACTGAGCGCTTCTTGCAGCTGTGGGATCTGGTGTTTGTAGCAGTCAGTAGCCGCTGAAGTATCATGGAAAAACAAGGAACTGCAGATGCTGGTTTGCCAAAAAAAAAGACACACAGTGCTGGAGGTCTGGAATGAAGCAGGTCCCAAGTTCACAAGTTATAGTAGAATTAGCCATTCAGCCCATCGAGTCCACTCCACCATTCAATCATGGCTGTTCTCTGCCTTCTCCCCACAACCCTTGACGTCCGTTCTAATCAATAATTTGTCTATCTCTGCCATAAAAATATCCACTGACTTAGACTCCACAGTCCTCAGTGGCAATGAGTTCCACAGATGAACTACCCTCTAACTAAAGAAGTTCCTCCTCACCTCCTTTCTAAAAGAGCGCCCTTTAATTCTGAGGTCCTAGACTCTCCCACCAGTGGAAACGTGATGAACACGTTTAGGTGATGTTTCATCAGACTCATGGCTCCTTAGAGAAGCTACCTGATCCGCTGAGTTGGAAACAGACCCTTCGGCCCAACTTGCCTATGTTGCCCAACATAGCCCATCTGCCATGATCCCGCCTGCCTCTGTTTGGCCCACGTACAACTAAACCTACACCATCGTGCAGGAAGGAACTGCAGATGCTGGGTTACACTGAAGAAAGACACAAAAGTGCTGGAGAAACTCAGCGGGTGCAGCAGCATCTATGGAGCGAAGGAGATAGGCAATGTTTTGGGAAGAAGGGTTTCGGCCCAAAACGTTACCTATTTCCTTCGCTCCATAGATGCTGCTGCACCCGCTTAGTTTCTCCAGCACTTTTGTCTACCTTCGATTTTCCAGCATCTGCAGTTCCTTCTTAAACATATTAAATCTTTTCCTCCTCACCTTAAACCCATGTCCTCTGGTTCTTGATTCTGGAGTCCAGTTACTCCAGCACTTTGTGTCTTTTTTGTTGTTGTAAACCAGCATCTGCAGTTCCTGGTTTCTGGAAGGTTTATTTTGGTGTTCTTGGACTGTACAATAATTAGAGACAGGGGGAAAGAACTGTAGATGCTGGTTTACAGCGGAGATAGATGGGCTGTGTTAGTGCACTCTCTGAGGGAATCAAGCTCCCTGGCCCACATCCCAGAGGGACAACCCTCCTGTATATACTGGCAAACTCCCAGACATGCAGTGTAAATACTTCCTCACTCCCAGCCACACATAGTAAACACTAACATGACCTGGGATCGCAAACGATTAGAATCATAGAGTATAACAGAGTGATACAGTGTGGAAACAAGCCCTTCGGCCCAACTTGCCCACACCGCCCAACCTGCCCCATCTACACTAGTCCCACATACCTGCCCTTATCCCTCCAAACCTATCCTATTCATGTACTGCCTAACTGTTTCTTAAACGTTGCGATCGTACCTGCCTCAACTACCTCCTCCGGCAGCTTGTTCCAGACACTCACCACTCTTGGTGTGAATAAAGTTACATAGAAACTTAGAAACATAGAAAATAGGTGCAGGAGTAGGCCATTCGGCCCTTCGAGTCAACACAATCATTCAATATAATCATGGCTGAACATTCACAATCAGCCCTTCAGGTTCCTATAAATTCTTCCCCCCTTCATCTTAAACCTATGCCCCCTGGTTCTCGATTCCCCTACTAATGACGTTTAGTGCAAGATAAAGTCCAGTAAAGGCTGATCAAAGATAGTCCGAGGGTCGCTAATGAATTAGATAGTAGTTCAGGACCACTCGCTAGTTCTTGATAGGATGATTCAGTTGCCTGTTAACAGCTGGGAAGAGCTGGGATGTGCAGGAGATGGAGGGATATGGATCACGAGCAGGCAGAGGAGATTAGATTAACTTGCCGTCTTATACGGCACGGACATTGTGGGCCGAAGGGCCTGTTCCCGTGCTGTACTGTTGTATGTTCTATGTTCTGAAACCAGAGGAGTCTGAGCATTTGCAATGTGTTTTTGTCTTCATGGTAATATGTCTTCTTGCGTGTGGCGTGCACGGCCTAAAGTTGTCGGACAACTTGTTCTATTTGATCTTCTGTTTGTGCACGTCGAGTTGATTGCATTAGTCGAAACAGGGCGGACCACGTGAAGGTTGCAATCTTCCACCCCATGGTAATATGTGACTCTATGAATCTATAACTGCAGATATACACAGAATGCTGGAGTAACTCAGCAGGTCAGGCAGCATCTGTGTAGACTGCAGATGCTGATTTATATATAAGAATGTGCCTTTAACCGATCTATTCCTGGTAACTTCCAGTTTATTTATGGTTTTATTGAATAGGACGAATAATCATAGATAGACACAAAATACTGGAGTAACTCAGCGGGTCGGGCAGCATCTCTGGAGAGAAGGAATGGGTGACATTTCAGGTCGAGATTCTTCTATCTGCAGTTCCTTCCGACACATATTGCTTGGGTCAGCAGGTTATTTATGTTGTTATTGAATAGGAGGGGTAACAGGAGTGCAGGAAGAAGGAACTGCAGATGCTGGTTTAAACCGAAGATATACACACAGTGCTGGAGTAACTCAGCGGGTCGGGCAGCATCTCTGGAGAGAAGGAATGGGAGACATTTCAGGTCGAGACCCTTCTTCAGACTGAAAGACCTGAAGGATACCTGATTGATTGTAATCATGTACCCTCCCTTCACCACCTCCAGTTTAAATTCCAGTTGGAATATTTTGGAGGACCAAGTAACCAAGAACCAAGATGTATTGTCTTGAAGAAGGGTCTCGACCCGAAACGTCGCCTATCTCCTTCGCTCCTTAGATGCTGCTGCTGCACCCGCTGAGTTTCTCCAGCTTTTTGTGTAACCCTCGATTCTCCAGCATCTGCAGTTCCTTCTTTAACACTTTATTGTCTTTCTGCTGACTGGTTGAACCTGAAGAAGGGTCTCAGGTCTCGACCTGAAACGTCACCCATTCCTTCTCTCCAGAGATGCTGCCTGCCCCCCTGAGTTACTCCAGATTTTTGTGTCTGTCTTTGGAGCAGAGGATCTAGATTCAAGAGAGCTTATTGTCATGTGTCCCTCATAGGACAATGAAATTCTTGCTTTGCTTCAGCACAACAGAACACAGTAGACATTGACTCCTGGTATATTTGCTTCGGAGTAACAGGTGAGGTTTGCAACGGGTTAAGGCTGGCTGTTTGGAGCAGGGCTGACTCTACAGTGCGGTGTGGAGCGCTGCAGTCCACTCTGTCTAACCAGGCTTGGCAGGCCAGAGTAATCCCTCCATCCATATATAGGCATGCCGTGAATACTCTGTCATGATACGCTCCCGCAGCCTCGCAAGTGTCTGTCAACAAATGGCCTTCCTCGTTTAGCTTTGCAGATGTTGTTAAGGCCGGAGGATTTGCAAAACCGCCTCAGACACATCCACCTCTGCCGAGGAGCGAGAGAAGGCGCTGAGATAGAGCAAGGCAGAGGGAGGCAGCGAGCAAGAGAGCTCTCCCTCTGTTGATCTCCGAGTGTGTGAGTGTGTTTGTGCCCCCGTCTCCAGGACCAACCCACCCCGGGCCTGCAATCGCATGGCACAGCAGAGAACTAGATTAAGCTGCAGCCCCGGACAGAGAACCTGCCACAATCCGCAGACTGCTCCTTTGTGATGAAGGTGAGAACGGGGGGGAGAGGAGGCTGGGGAGGGCACGACTGTCGACTTTCGCAAGCTCCCCGCTGAGCTGCGAACAGATGATATATGAGCTGTGCAGGGAAGAACTGCAGATGCTGGTTTATTACCCAAGATAAGACACTAAATGCTGGAGTAACTCAGCGGGACAGGCGGCATTCCTGGAGAGAAGGAATGGGTGACACTTGTTCAGACTTGTTTGGAGAAGGGCCTCGACCCATTCCGTGTCCCGCTGAGTTACTCCAGCATTTTGTGTCTTATCTCGGGTTTAAACCAGCATCTGCAGTTCTTCCCTGTTAAGGTTTAACTTAAAAGTAGCAAGACTGAAGATGAATTTCTCACTGCAGAGGGGAGGGGGGTTGCTGGGACAGGCTGGGATTAGCTGGTGTTTGGGGAGGGGGGTTGCTGGGACAGGCTGGGATTAGCTGGTGTTTGGGGAGGGGGGGTGTGGGACAGGCTGGGATTAGCTGGTGTTTGGGGAGGGGGGGTGTGGGACAGGCTGGGATTAGCTGGTGTTTGGGGAGGGGGGTTGCTGGGACAGGCTGGGATTAGCTGGTGTTTGGGGAGGGGGGTTGCTGGGACAGGCTGGGATTAGCTGGTGTTTGGGGAGGGGGGCTGTGGGACAGGCTGGGATTAGCTGGTGTTTGGGGAGGGGGGTTGCTGGGACAGGCTGGGATTAACTGGTGTTTGGGGAGGGGGGTTGCTGGGACAGGCTGGGATTAGCTGGTGTTTGGGGAGGGGGGCTGTGGGACAGGCTGGGATTAGCTGGTGTTTGGGGAGGGGGGCTGTGGGACAGGCTGGGATTAGCTGGTGTTTGGGGGGGGGGGGGTGTGGGACAGGCTGGGATTAGCTGGTGTTTGGGGCTGGGGGTTGCTGGGTGCAGAGGCAGTGAGCTGGATGTGGATTCACTGGGGGTGACAGGGAACACAGAGACAGCCGCTGGTGTCTATCTATGGCAGGCTCTGGTGGCTGAAGCATAGCGGTGTTGTGCAGCCTGTCATTGTAAGATGGCCCCTTACACTCCAGGATTAATCATGGATCAATAACTGGTGGTGACAGCATCAGGACCAACAGCAGAGAGAGAGAGAGAGAGAGAGAGAGGGAGAGGGAGAGGGGGGAAGACGAAGGCAAGCTGTTAAAAATATTGCAAGGATATAAACTCCTCGTGGGTTTTTGGGAGACATGAGTTGCTGCCTTGCAGTGTTTACCACGCCAGAGATCCTGAGGACAGGTGCTGTCTGCACGGAGTTTGCACGTTCTCTCCTTGACCGCGTGGGTTTTCTCCGGGTGCTCCGGTTTCCTCCCACACTCCAAAAAGACGTGCATGTTTGTAGGTTAATTGGCTTGGTGTAAATGTGAAGATTGTCCCCAGTGTGTGTAGGATAGTGTTAGTGTGCGGGGATCGCTGGTCGGCGCGGACGCGGTGGGCCGAAGGGCCTGTTTCCGTCTGGACGAAAGTAAAACTAAACCTCAGGTGGACACAAAACGCTGGAGAAACTCAGCGGGACAGGCAGCATCTCTGGAGAGAAGGAATGGGTGATGTTCCTAAAGCTAAACCTCGCAGGTCCAGGTTATCTCCTAAGGGTAAAGCAGGTGTGTAATTCCTCTCTGCCTCTGTCAGCATCTCGACAAGAGTGAAGAGTGTTTTATTGTCATATATCCCGAGATGGAGCAATGAAATCCTTACTTGCAGCAGCACAACAGAATATGTAAACACAATGCAGGCCCACCAACAATTTTGCAGTATCTCTGCTTCCAGAGTCTGGATTATCCATTTTGCCAGACCAACAGAGGTCACGCCCTCCGACAGGAGTCGTGATCTGATCCAGTGTGGAAACAGGCCCTTCGGCCCAACTCGCCCACACCGGCCAACAATGTCCCATCTACGCTAGTCCCACCTGCCTGCGCTTGGTCCATATCCCTCCAAACCTGTCCTATCCATGTACCTGTCTAACTGTTTATTAAACGATGGGATAGTCCTCTGACAGCCCGTTCCATACACCCACCACCCTTTGTGTGAAAAAGTTACCCCTCTGATTCCTATTAAATCTTTTCCCTTCACCTTGAACCTATGTCCTCTGGTCCTCGATTCCCCCACTCTGGGCAAAAGACTCTGTGCATCTCCCCGATCTATTCCTCTCATGATCTTGTACATCTCTATAAGTTCACCCCTCATCCTCCTGTGATCATGGAATAGAGATCCAGCCTACTCAACCTCTCCCTATAGCTCACTCCCTCTAGTCTTGGCAGTATCCTTGTAAATCTTTTCTGAACCCTTTCAAGCTCGACAATATCTTTCCTATAACATGGTGCCCAGAACTGAATACAATATTATTTTATATTGAATTTGGATATTGGATCTTATTGAAACATATAAGATTATTAAGGGTTTGGACACGCTAGAGGCAGAAAACATGTTGCCAATGTTGGGGGAGTCCAGTACCAGGGGCACAGTTCAAGAATAAGGGTAAGCTATTTAGAACGGAGATGAGGAAACCCTTTTTCACACAGAGAGTTGTGAGTCTGTGGAATTCTCTGCCTCGGAGGGCGGTGGAGGCCGGTTCTCTGGATACTTTCAAGAGAGAGCTAGATAGGGCTCTTAAAAATAGCGCAGTCAGGGAATATGGGGAGAAGGCAGGAACGGCATACTGATTGGGGATGATCAGCCATGATCACGTTGAATGGGGCGGTTCTGGCAAAACAGGCTGAATGGCCTACTCCTGCACCTATTGTCTATTGCCTAATATTCTAAATGCGGTCTCACCAACGTCTTATACAACTGCAACATGACCTCCCAACTTGTATACTTAATACTCTGACTGATGAAGGCCAAAGTGCCAAAAGCCTTTTTGACCACCTTATCTACCTGTGACTCGACCTTCAAGGAACCGTGCACCTGTACTCCTAGATCCCTCTGCTCTACAACACTACCCAGAGGCCGACCATTTACTGTGTACATTACTGTGTCTGCCCTTGTTCAATGTCCCAAAATGCAACACCTCACACTTCTCTGTATTAAATTCCATCAACCATTCCACCGCCCACCTGGCCAATCGATCCAGATCCTGCTGCAATCGTTCACAACCATCTTCACTATCTGCAAAACTGCCCACTATTGTATCATCAGCAGACTTGCTAATCTTGCCCTGTATGTTCTCATCCAAATCATTGATGTAGATGACAAACAGTAACGAACCCTGAGGCTCACCACTAGTCACAGCCTCCAGTCTGAGAAGCAACCTTCCACCATCACCCTCTGCTTCCTTCCATGGAGCCAATTTGCTACCCATTCAGCTATCTCTCCTTGGATCCCATGCGATGTAACCTTCCAGAGCAGCCCAGTCCAACGGAACTATTGGGAGGGGGGGGGGGGGCCATGATACTACCGGCCGCGGTAGTCCCGATGAGGTAGAGATCGGTCACCTCACCCAGCCTAGGGCGGACTTCCGGGGGCGGGGGGGGTCTCGTGATTTTGTCCGGATTAAAGGAGGTGCCGGATCATCAGTTGCCAGAAAACCGCACTCTGTAACCAAATTAACTAAACAGCAAAAAAAGTTCAATTTATATATATTTTTAAAAAGCAAACAATAATAATGCAAAGACAAAAACAGTTTCCACGTCAATGTAGTTCAGAGCTTATTTGGAGGTTGTAGGTTGTCGGGAGGAAGCTGTTCCTGAACCTGGACACTAGTTTTCAGGCCCCTGTACCTTCTTCCTGAAGACAGGAGTGGAAAGACAACACATGATTACAATCGAGCCGTCCACAGTGTACAGATACAGGATAAAGGGAATGACGTTTAGTGCAAGGTAAAGTCCGTTAAAGATAGTCCGAGGGTCTCCAATAAGATAGTTAGGATATCAGGACCGCTCTCTAGTTGTTGATAAGGTGGTTCAGTTGCCTGATAACAGCTGGGAAGAAACTGTCCCTGAATCTGGAGGTGTGCGTTCGTTTTCACACTTCTGTACCTCTTGCCCGATGGGAGAGGGGAGAAGAGGGAGTGGCCGGGGTGAGACTGGTCCTTGATGATGCTGCTGGCCTTGCCGAGGCAGCGTGAGGTGTAGATGGAGTCGGTGGAAGGGAGGTTGGTTTGTGTGTGTGATAGTCTGGTCTGCGTCCACAATTCGCTGGAATTTCTTGCGGTCTTGGGTGGAGCTGTTCCCAAACCGAGCTGCGATGTATCTGTAGAAGCTGGCACAGAGCTGAGTTGTAATATTCCCCTAAAATATACCTTGTGGTGTGGGGGATGGAAAGGGTGGAGAATTAAAGATCGGGGGGTGGGAGAGAATTTAATTAGCAGCATTAAGTAAAATGCTGGAGGACCTCAGCAGGCCATGATATTTCGGATTGGGACCCTTCTCATCTACAGATGCTGCTTGACCCGCTGAGTACAATAGTTTAGTTTAGAGATACAGCGTGGAAACTGGCCCATCGGCCCATCGAGTCTGTGCCGACCAGCGATCCCCGCACACTAACACTATCCTACACACTCGAGGGACAATTTACATTTTACACCAAGCCAATTAACCTACAATCCTGTACGTCTTTGGAGTGTGGGAGGAAACCAGAGATCTCGGAGAAAACCCGCGCAGGTCACGGGGAGAACGTGCAAACTCCGTACAGGCAGCACCCGCAGTAGGGATCGAACCCGGTACTCTGGCTCCGTGAGGCAGCAGCTCTATCCGCTGCAGGCCTAACCCTAATAGTGGTTAATTGGTGTAAGCCCTTGCAACGGAACAATTCGATTCTTACTTGCTGCAGCTTAACAGGTCTGTTAGTGCAAAACACCTAGATATGATAATCAATAATACAATATTAATAACAGTACTACTAAGCACCCATAATAGTCCAAACAAAGACAGTCCATAAAATATCATAGGTACATAAAATATCATATATATATTTTACTGTTCTACTATTCTGTGTTCGCACTTCTGGGTGAGATGCTAACTGCATTTTGTTGTCTCTGTACTTGTCCACTGTACAATGACAATAAAGTTTGAATCTGAATCTGAATCATAGATGCAGAGGTAGAAGTTAGTGTTGTGCACTGATCCAGAGTCTGATGGTTGCTGAGAAGATGATAATTAATCTGCAACCTTGAATCTTGAATCTGAATCCGTCCCATGATTTAGATAAACACAGGGTTTAAATCAGGGGTGGTGTACAGTCCAATCATGGGTCTACATACAGTCCACTTTAGTTTCAGTTCAGTTTATTGTCACGTGTACTGAGGTACAGTGAAAAGCTTTTGTTGCGTGCTAACCAGTCAGCGGAAAGACAATACATGATTACAATCGAGCCGTCCACAGTGTACAGATACATTATAAGGGGATAACGTTTAGTGCAAGGGAAAGCCAGCAAATTCCGATCAAGGATAGTCCGAGGGTCACCAAAGAGTAGATCGTAGTTCAGCACTGCTCTCTGGTTGTGGTAGGATGGTTCAGTTGCCGGATAACAGCTGGGAAGAAACTGTGTAAGAAGGAACTGCATATGCTGGTTTCAACCGAAGATAAAAACACAAAAAAGCTGGAGTAACTCAGCGGGTCAGGCAGCATCTGTGGAGAACATGGATAGGTGACGTTTCAGGTCGAGACCCTTCTTCAGAGAAACATCACCTAGCCATGTTTTTTAGAGAAGGGTCTTGACGTGAGACGTCATCTATGCATGTTCTGCAGTGATGCTGCCTGTCCCGCTGAGTTACTCCAGCACTCTGTGAAACGTCACCTATCCATGTTCTCCACAGATGCTGCCTGACCCGCTGAGTTACTCCAGCACTCTGTGAAACGTCACCTATCCATGTTCTCCACAGATGCTGCCTGACCCGCTGAGTTACTCCAGCACTCTGTGAAACGTCACCTATCCCTGTGCTCCACAGATGCTGCCTGACCCGCTGAGTTACTCCAGCGTTACTCTGTGTCTGCAGAGTGGTTCAGTTTAGTTTAGAAACACAACGTGGAAACAGGACCTTCAGTCCACCGAGTCCACGCTGACCATCGATCACCCGATCACGTTAGTTCTCTGTTACCCCGCTTTCTCACCCACTCTCTGCACACTAGGGGACAATTCACAGAGGGCCAATTAACCTATAAACCCGCACGTCTCTGGAGTGTTAGTGGAAACCGGGGCAGCCGGAGAAAACCCACGCTGTTCACGGGGAGAACGTGTAAACCCCAGACACACTGACATCACCCGCTGTCAGGATCGAACCCAGATCTGTGGCGCTGTGAGGTAGCAGCTGAGCCACCGTGTCAACCCTGTGGGAAGTGCAGTCATTCCATCAATCTTCCATAGACCATTGTGAGGACTGAAACCTATAACAGAGTCGTATAAGCGTCAGGAAGACATGGATAGAGTGGATGTGGAGAGGGTGTTTCTACTAGACCGCACGGTGGTGCAGCGGTAGAGTTGCAGCCTCGCAGCACCAGAGACCCGGGTTCGATCCCGACTACGGGTGCTGTCTGTACGGAGTTTGTACGTTCACCCCGTGACCTGCGTGGGTTTTCTCCGAGATCTTCAGTTTCCTCCCACACTCCAAAGACGTGCAGGTTTGTCGGTTAATTGACTTGGTGTTTGTGTAAATTGTCCCTAGTGGAGTTAGGATAGTGTTAGTGTGCGGTGATCGCTGGTCGGCACGGACTCGGTGGGCTGAAGGGCCTGTTTCCACACTGTAACTCCAAACTAATCTGAAAACTAGTGGGAGAGTCTAGAACCAGATTGCACAGCCTTGGGATAAAATGATGTAACTTTGATGAGGAGGAATTTCTTTAGCCAGTAGGTGGTGAATCTGTGGAATTCATTGCACAGACGGCTGTGGAGGCCAAGTCAAGGGATATTCTTTAGGCAGAGATTGACAGATACGTGATTGGTACGGGTGTCAAGGGTTATGGGGAGAAGGCAGGAGAATGGGGTTGAGAGGGAGAGATAGATCAGCCATGATTGAATGACAGAGCAGCCTTGATGGGCCGAATGGCCTACTATGACTTAAGACCTTGTGAACATCAAACAGTATGAGCAAAACAGAAACATGTCGGAATCAGAAGCACCACACTGGCAAATAGAGTGATACAGCGTGAAACAGGCCCTTCGGCCCAACTTGCCCATGCTGACCATCATGCTGCATCTACACATGTCCCGCCTGCCTACATTTGGCCCATATCTCTCTAAACCTGTCCTATCCATGTACCTGTCCAAATGTTTCTTAAACGTTGTGATAGTTATAGCCTTAACTACCTCTTCTGGCAGCTCGTTCCATACACCCACCACCCTTTTTGTGTGAAAATGTTACCCCTCAGATTCCTGTTAAATCTTTCCCCCGTCACCTTAAACCAATGTCCTCTGGTTCACGATGCCTCATCTCTGGGATGCTGTGCATGCGCTGAATGTGCTGGCTTTACAGGTCATATTTCTTTGGTGGCTCGAGCAGCATCATTGATATGGGGTCGTTTTATAATTCAGGAGCTGTGCTGACTGGAATGCCAAATGCATCTGTCATCCCCTGCAATGCCGGCTACATGCAAGCTCCTTTAATCGTTGTAACGCTACCAGCGTATCCAATTGCCCGCTAATCTACTGCACATAACCTGGCCACCTTGCCCTGTAGATCTATGGTCCACGTGTATCTATACCAGCAACGCCAGGGGGGACCAGGTCCTAGACTCCAAATTAAAGGACGTTCTTCTAGGAGGGAGATGAGGAGAAATGTCTTTACTCAGTGGGTAGTGAACCTGTGGAATACTTTGCCACACACGGCTGCAGAGACCAAGCGTGCACAGCCTAAAGTTGTAGGACAACTTGTTCTATTTAATTGTGCACACCGGGTTGATTGCATTCGTCGAAACAGAGCGGACCACGTGAAGGTTGCAATCTCCCACCCCAGAGACCAAGTCAATGGGTGGAAACAGATCCTTCCGCCCCGCGTGTCCACTCATGTGGATCCATCGATCACCCGTTCACACCAGTTCTATGTTTTCCCAAAGATAGACACAAAATGCTGGAGAAACTCAGCGGGTCAGGCAGTGTCTATGGAGAAAAGGAATGGGTGACGATTTGGGTTGAGACCTTTCTTCAAACGGAAAACAAGCTGCCACCCATTCCTTCTCTCCACAGATGCTGCCTGACCCGCTGAGTTACTCCAGCACTCTGTGAAACGTCACCTATCCATGTTCTCCACAGATGCTGCCTGACCCGCTGAGTTACTCCAGCACTCTGTGAAACGTCACCTATCCATGTTCTCCACAGATGCTGCCTGACCCGCTGAGTTACTCCAGCACTCTGTGCTTATCTTTAGTGTAAACTGGCATCTGCAGTTCCTTCCAACTCACTTTATCCCAATTTCTCATCCACTCCCTATACACCAGGGGCAATTTACAGACCAATTAACCTACAAATCTACCTTTAGAAAGGAGATGAGGAAGAATTTCTCTAGTCGGTGGGTGGTGAATCTGTGGAACTCATTGCCACAGACAGCTGTGGAGGCCAAGTCACTGGATATTTTTAAGACGGAGATAGATATATTATTGATTAGTACGGGTGTCGGGGGTTAAGGGGAGAAGGCAGGAGAATGGGGTTAGGAGGGAGAGATAGATCAGCCGTGATTGAATGGCGGAGTAGACTTGATGGGCCGAATTGTCTTGTTCTGCTCCTCGAAGTTAAGAACAAACCCGTACATCTTTGGGGTGTGGGAGGAAACCAGATCTCCCGGAGGAAACCCACGCGGTCACGGGGAGAATGTGTCTATCCCTAGTCTCGTTGCTGTATTGCCTGCGGCCACAGCAGATAGTGCTTCATACATGTTGTATCCATGTGACACCGATTCTACTGCCACCAACACACGACCTAAACTGAAAAGATAAAGAAAACCTTCATACGGCAAATGTAGGTTTAAGCTTATTGTCACGCGTACTGAGGTAGGGGGAAAGGCTTTGTTCTGCGTGTTATCCAAACAGATCAGACAGACCGTACATAAATACAGTCGTCAGACTCCAGTTCAACAGGTAGAGCAAAGGGGAAGATACAGAGTGCAGGACATAGTCTCAGCATTGTAGCGCAACAGTCCCAGAGACAAAGTCCAATGTCCACAATGGGGTAGAGGTGAATCGGACAGTACCCTAGCTTATGGAAGGGCCGTTCAGAAGCCTGATAACAGGGGAAGAAGCTGTTCCTGGTCTGGTGGTGCGAGCTTTCAAGCTTCTGTACCTTCTGCCGGACGGGAGCGGGGAGAAGAAGGAATGACCGGGGTGGGACAGGGACACGTCTTTGATTATGTTGGCTGTTTTTCCAAGACTGCGTGAAGTGTAGATGGAGTCAGTGGTGGGGATTGGGGTCTGTGTGACGGTCTAGGCTACATCCACAACTCTCTGCAATTTCTTGCAGACTTGGGGCAGAGCTGTTCCCAAACCAAGCTGTGGAGCAAGCTTCGCCAAGCCAAGGCAAGCCAAGCCAAGCCAAGCCGAAAATTAAAATTGTCTGACTATGCTACATTTTCAGCATAAAATTACGTGTGGAATAGATTTGGTAATTATCAAATCGTTTGGGCAAACATAGAACAGAATAAAACTATTGGGCAAACATGTAAGGACGGGGAAGATTTAAAGGAACTAAACTAACACTGAACGCAATGTAAAACCACACAGAAAACTATATTGAAACCAAACTAAATATTATAACTAAAAACTAGGCTAACGTCAGAGCTCTGTTTTATTTTTTTTTGTTTTTGTTTTTTATCTGTCAGTCTGTCTATCTCTCTCTCTGTCTGTATCTATCTGTCCGTCTGCCTGTCTATCTCTCTCTCTCTATCTCTATCTCTCCCTCTCTCTCTATCTCTCTCTATCTCTCTCTATCTCTCTCTATCTCTCTCTATCTCCCTCTATCTCCGTCTCCGTCTCCGTCTCCGTCTCCGTCTCCGTCTCCGTCTCCGTCTCTCTCCGTCTCTCTCTATCTCTCTTTTCAACTAATTATTGACAATAATATGCACAAAGCTAAATTATTCAACACAAACTGGCCAGAACAATATATTAAACCCAGTTTCCTTTCTCAGGCAGAGTTGACTGCGGGGGTTGTCGTTGGCACTGAATGATCGGCCAGAGGGAGGAGAGGACTTGGCGGGGCTCGAACCATGGAGCAGAACACGTTCTCTCGGATCAGACTGTGGTGCCCGCGGCCGTTCGGCAGCTACCTCCAGAACAGGCAGTGCTGCATCAGTCTGAAGAAGGCCGCGGGCGAGGCTAAGACTAAAGAGAATGAGGCGGGCGGTCTGGAGGTGTCTCGGCCCCCCAGCGAACCGGGCGGTGGAGGCGAGAGTGGGCAGGGGGAGGGTCAGGGAGAGGAGGGCAGGGTGATGCTGGACACCTGGTACGTCATCAAACCGGGCAACACCAAGGAGAAGATCGCCTTCTTCGTGGCTCACCAGTGTGGTGGTGTGGGGACTAACGGCCGGAGTAACGCCGTCAAGGTCAAGGGGAGTTGGGCCATGGACGGCACCAAGCCCAAGAGGAGGAGGAAGTCCCACGAGCCAGTCAAGGGGGTCCCGGTGGTCTCCAGGGACCCATGCCATTCGTCCCAGGGCCCCCCCTGCCTCTGCCCAGAACCACTGTGCGAGGCGGAGCTGGTGTCCGTGGCTGAGATGGTGGCCAGAGTGGAGCAGAGGGTCACCTCGACCCTGCGGTCACAGCCCCGACCACCCCCTGAACCCAGCGGGGGCGGAGTGGGCTCCGAGACGCCCCCCCTCCCCAGCTCCGAGGGGGAGGGGGAGATAGGGGGGGAGGGGGAGACAGGGGGGGAGGGGGAGACCAGTCGTGTTGCCGAAGCTATCGCCAGGATCGAGTCTGCCCAGAGAGGGGGGGTAGGAGGGGGCGAGTCTGAGCACCCCAATGGGCGAGGGGGGGCGGGAGGGGGGGTTCAGGGGGTGCCCGGCGGGCGAGGTGAGGATTGCCTTCAGAGTAGCGAGCGGCGGGGGAGGGGACGGGCGATCGGGCTCCGAGCAGCAACAAGGCAGCATCTTTATGAGTTGCAACCACTCTGCAGTGGGGAAAATCACCTGCGACCTCTACCAGATCTCCCCCTCCTCTCCCTCTCCCCCCTCTGCACCTTCCAAACACAACCACAACCGGGACGTGGAGATGGGGCCAGCGCGACCCGTCCAGGAACCCCGGGCAGACCCTCCCGAGCCCCTCTCCTCCTCCTCCGCCACCTCCTCCCCTCCCTCTGAGAAGGGACCGTCTTCGCGAGACTGCAGGAGTGGGTTCCATGTGGAGGTGGTGGTGACCGGAGGGGTTGACCAGTGCCTGGTCTTTGGCCGGGACGGGGCTCCAGGGGACAAGGAGGAGGGTGTGTGTGTGACGGTCAGCCAGGACTCCAAGTGCCCCTCGTGTGAGGAGCCCCCACCCGGCCAACTGTTCTTCCTGCACTCCCTGGCCCAGAGTCCTCAGTCGGAGGGCGGGAGGACTGGAGACGATGCGGAGATGAAACCGCGGGCGGAGAAGGAGGACAACTCGGTGCTGCTGAGACCCCAGGAGGTGGACAAGGACCCTCCGCTGTACTGCCTCTACCGGCACGTCTCGCACGACTTCCTGGAGATACGCTTCAAGATCCAACGCCTGCTGGAGCCACGGCAATACCTGCTGCTCCTGCCCGACCACGTGACGGTCAAGATTCTGGCCTACCTGCCCACCCGCTCACTGGCCGCGCTCAAGTGCTCCTGCCACCACTTCAAGGGGGTGATTGAAGTGTACGGGGTGCGGGCTGTGGACTCCCGCTGGAACAGGGACCCCCTGTACCGCGACGATCCCTGCAAGCAGTGCAAGAAGCAGTACGAGAGGGGGGATGTGTCCCTATGTCGCTGGCACCCGAAACCTTACCACCACGACCTGCCTTACGGACGATCCTACTGGATGTGTTGCCGGAGGAAAGACCGGGAAGCCCTGGGTTGCCGGATTGGCATTCACGACAACAATTGGGTCCTGCCGGGCGAGACGGCAAAGAGAGACGAGGGCAGGTAAAGTGGTGGCACCAACACCACCAGACATTGGGGCCCTCCCGCACCACTCGTGGACTGAACATTCTGGCTTCTCTACGCTAGAGCTATTTAATTTTTTTGAAATCTTTTGGAAATGGGGAATGGGTGTTGAAAAGATAACGAGAGGAAAAAAAGAAGCATGATACAGATTGTGTATGTGTGTGTGTGTGTGTGCGCGTGTGTGAGTGTGAGTGTGCGAGAGAGACTGGTTTTAATCCCCCATTATACAAAGTACATTACCACAAAGTAATTTAATTTCGATCAAAAACTTCAGCCTGATTTCACCTCCACCGATCAAATGTCAACTCACAACTGAATGTACAAAGGACCGTCTCCTGCCCCCGCAGTTTGTCTTGTGTCTAGTGTCGGGGGGGTGGGGGTGGGGGGGGAGGTTGCAGCAACTGATATTCACGGGATCAGAGTTAGAATTAGCTGACCCTCAACTCCATCCCACCCCGGTGGAAAAAACCTTATCCACCCCCTCCCCTCTTTACCCAGAGAATACCCCCCCCCACAGAAGATAGACACAAAATGCTGGAGTAACTCAGCAGGACAGGCAGCATCTCTGGAGAGAAGGAATGGGTGACGTTTCAGGTTGAGACCCTTCTCCAGTCTCGACTGGGTGACAAAACGCCACTCATTCCTTCTCTCCAGAGTTGCTACCTGTCCCGCTGAGTTACTCCAGCATTTTGTGTCTGTCATCAGAACTAGGGATAGAGAGTTTTGGCTGTGGGGCCGTGTAGTGTGTGCGGATGGGGGAACATGACAAGTTTCACCGCACCTCCCCCTGCTGTCATGAAACATGTGCAGGATTCAAGGACTCGGATCGATGAATGGAGCGAGCACATGGTGAAGGGCACTAATAGTTATTTATTAAAGCAAACACAATTAAAACACAGAAACTTTCATCAACTATCAATACAAGATAACTCTCACGCCCCTGTCTGTACTGGCTCACATCACAGTCCAAGATCTCCCTATCCCTCTCCCTCACTCTCTCCCTCTCTCTCCCTCTCCTTCCCTCCCTCTCCTTCCCTCTCTCCCCCTCACCCTCCCTCTCCTTCCCTCTCTCCCCCTCACCCTCCCTCTCCTTCCCTCTCTCCCCCTCACCCTCCCTCTCCTTCTCTCCCTCACTCTCTCTCCCTCTCCCTCCCTCACTCTCCTTCCCTCTCTCTCCCTCTTCTTCCCTCTCCTTCTCTCTCTCCCTCTCTCTCCTTCCTTCCCTCTCTCCCCCTCTCCCTCCCTCACTCTCTCCTTCCCTCCCTCTCCCTCTCCCTCCCTCACTCCTTCCTTCCCTCTCTCTCCCTCTCCCTCCCTCACTCTCTCCTTCCCTCCCTCTCCCTCTCCCTCCCTCACTCCCTCCTTCCCTCTCTCTCCCTCTCCCTCCCTCACTCCCTCCTTCCCTCTCTCTCCCTCTCCCTCCCTCACTCCCTCCTTCCCTCCCTCTCCCTCTCCCTCCCTCACTCCCTCCTTCCCTCTCTCTCCCTCTCCCTCCCTCACTCTCTCCTTCCCTCCCTCTCCCTCCCTCACTCCCTCCTTCCCTCCCTCTCCCTCTCCCTCCCTCACTCCTTCCTTCCCTCCCTCTCCCTCTCCCTCCCTCACTCCCTCCTTCCCTCTCTCTCCCTCTTCTTCCCTCTCTTCCTCTCCCTCCCTCACTATCTCCTTCCCTCTCTCTCTCTCTCCCTCCCCTCTCCTTGGAGAAACTCTTTTCTCTCCCCGAAGATCAAGCTCAAACTCTGCTGGTAGAACCATGCATTTGTATAATAATTTTATCACTGAGAATAAAGCCAAACGAGCGATCCTCGATCCCACAACGGCACGAGTTATAATCATAATTGTAATTTATTATTCAAGTATGTTTAGCAACTTACGAGGAATTTGATTTGCCAGACAGTCGTACCAATAAAAAGCAACAAGCCTCACAACTACTTAAAAATTTGACATAAACATCCACTAGCTTGCTGCCTGATGGGCCCACCTAACTCTATTCTTCAGACTGAAGAAGGGTCTCGACCCGAAACGTCACCCATTCCTTCTCTCCAAAGTTGCTGCCTCACCCGCTGAGTTAGTCCAGCATTTTGTGTCTATCTTCGATTTTACCAGCAGCTGCAGTTCTTTCTTACACTCACACCATTGTGGTAGCAAGGGGGATAGCTAGCTTGGCACAAAATCATCTGTTATTCTCAGTGGTAGAATTATTATACAAATGCATGGTTCCACCAAGAGAGTTTGTGCTTCATCTTCGGGGGGAGAAAAGAGCTTCACCAAAGAGAGGGAGAGAGGGAGAGGGAGGGAGAAGGAGATCTTGGACTGTGATGTGAGCCAGTTCAGACCGGAGACTCAAATACACAGAGGGGTGTAAGAGTTATCTTGTATTGATAGTTGATAAGAGTTTCTGTGTTTTAATTATGTTTGCTTTAATAAATAACTTTGTGCCCTTCACCATGTGCTTGCTCCATTCATCGATCCGAGTCCTTGAAACCTGCACATGTTTAATTCCACCAGCCCACCCCCTCTCCCCCTCCCCCCCACCATCCTGTTGCCCATTCCTCCCCCCCCCCCCGTAGTAAGTATTAACCCGTGTCTGTGCCAGATCCAACACCTCTCCGTGTGGGAGAATGTGCCGTATACCTCACCGTTAGCAAAAAAACAGGCCGCCTGGTCACCCACCTCTGGGTGCTGCAGTCCCACATCTGGGTGCTGCAGTCCCACATCTGGGTGCTGCAGTCCCACACCTGGGTGCTGCAGTCCCACACCTGGGTGCTGCAGTCCCACATCTGGGTGCTGCAGTCCCACACCTGGGTGCTGCAGTCCCACATCTGGGTGCTGCAGTCCCACATCTGGGTGCTGCAGTCCCACATCTGGGTGCTGCAGTCCGGCGCCGCGTGCAAACGTAAGCTGGTTGATTTCAAAAGGCTTTTTTCCCGGTTTAACAAAGTATCAACACAGGTCCGTCTCAGTGTCCTGTTACTGGGGTGGGGGCGGGGGTGGCAAACTTAAAAACTCCCCCCCCCCCCCCCCCCCCCTCGCAGTTTAGTTTTGTTTTAGCCGGTAATAAACTTGTTTCTCACTGTGATGTGAATGTGACTTGTTTGGGGTATTTCATCAAACTTCAAACCCTTTGCACGGTCGGTCCTGTTACTCGTGTTCATAAGTGATAGGAGCAGAATTAGGCCATTCGGCCCATCAAGTCTACTCCCCCATTCAGTCATGGATGATCTATCTCTCCCTCCTAACCCCATTCTCCTGCCATAACCCCTGACACCCGTACTAATCAAGAATCTGTCTACCTCTGCCTTAAAAAATATCCATTGACTTGGCCTCCGCAGCCGTCTGTGGCAAAGAATTCCACAGATTCACCACCCTCTGGCTAAAGACATTTCTCCACATCTCCTTCCTAAAGGAACATCCTTTAATTCTGAGGCTGTGCCCTCTGGTCCTAGACTCTCCCACTAGTGGAAACATCCTCTCCACATCCACATCTCTGTGGTAATGGAGACACAAGAGGCTGGCGACAGATGCTGGACACTATGGGTCAAGTGTGTCTGATGGGTCATGATGCATGCCAGTGGACAATGAGGGTCACAGTCTTGCCTTCACCCTGATGGCCACCTTTGAGTGTGGCTGCATCATGCGGAGCGTAGAGCCAAGGCACGTGGGCACCAAGTGTCACTACCTATATAGGAAAGAACTGCAGACACTCGTTTAAATCGAAGGTAGACACAAAATGCTGGAGTAACTCAGCGGGACAGGCAGCATCTCTGGAGAGAAGGAATGGAGGTGACGTTTCGGGTCGAGACTCTTCAGACTCGACCCATTCCTTCTCTTCACAGATGCTGCCTGTCCCACTGAGTTACTCCAGCTTTTTGTGTCTAACTTCTGTTTAAACCAGCGACTGCAGTTCCTTCCTACACCTTTGAGCACAGGTCCATCGGGCAGTGGTCAGCATGGAACGTCCAGCAGGGAAATGACTCCATGGATCCTGTGGCGTGGTTCCCAGAACAGACTTGCCCCGCTTGTCTGGCAAAATGCCTCATCGCCAGAACTCGCCAACAAGCACCAGGGCCTGGCTTGGCTGGCGGTGAGGGGAGCCCTCCCAGTCAGATCCTTCCTGCACCGTCGGAACCTCACTGCCAGCACACGCTGCCCTCGGGACGGCTGCTATGGAGAGGAGACGGTTGCCCACCTCTTCGCAGAGTGTGGACTCACAAAGACAGTCTGGAGAGGTCTGAAGAAGGGTCTCGACCCGAAACGTCGCCTATCTCCTTCACTCCTTAGATGCTGCTGCACCTGCTGAGTTTCTCCAGCTTTTTGTGTAACCCTGGAGAGGTCTGCAAGTGTCCCTGTCTCGGTTTATTCCGAACAGCTCCGTCACAGAGGATTCTGATTTACGGGCTGTTCCCAGGGAGGCATTCAGAGACTGACATCGAGTGCTGCTGGAAGGTCAACAACTCGGTGAAAGACGCTCTCCGGTCTGTGCGAGCTTTGTTGACCTCCCAGCAGAGCGAGATGTCCGTCGGGGAATGTTGCCGACTGGCCCGCTGCAGACTGCAGGAGTTCAGTTTATTGTCACGTGTACCGAGGTACAGTGAAAAGCTTTTGTTGCGCGCTAACCCGTCAGTGCGTGCTGAGGGTCACACTGAAGGTGGGTGCAGCTCTCATAAGGTCATAAGTGATTGCAGCAGAATTAGGCCATTCAGCCCATCAATTCTACTCTGCCATGCAATAATGGCTGATCTATCTATCTCTCCCTCCCAACCCCATTCTTCTGCCTTCTCCCCATAACCCCTGACACCCGTACTAATCAAGAATCTATCTATGTCTTTAAAATAGCCATTGACTTGGCCTCCACAGCCATCTGTGACAAAGAATTCCACTAGATTCACCGCCCTCTGACTGAAGAAAATCCTCCTCATCTCCGTCCTTTAATTCTGAGCCTGTGACCTCTAGTCCTAGACTCTCCCACTAGTGGAAACATCCTCTCCACATCAACTCTATCCAGGCCTTTAACTCTTGGTGGGGGAGGACCACAGTCTAGGGTCCATCCGCTGCTGGCCATTCGGGGGCAGAGACCGCTGGGGAAACCCCTCGAACAAGGGAAGGGAGTTCACCCCATGGGGGGCAAATGAGTGACAATGGTGTACGTGTAATGACAAAGGGTGATGCCAGCACCACTGGGTATAATATTAATATTGAATGCATTGGCACTAAGAATGTATTCAGAGTCTTGCATGGTTTTTGTATTGTATGTATCTTTTATCATTGAATAAAGTATATTTTTCAACAATAAAGACTGCAGATGCTGGAATCTTGACCAACGTTGTGCTGGAGGAACTCAGCGGGCCGGGCAGCGTCTGTGGGGGGAATTGGACAGACAATGTTTCTGGTCGGGACCCTTCTTCAGACTGACGACATACACCCTTGCCATTCATCTGGCCTCCTGGAGTGATCTCCCTTCCCTTGTTCGAGGCTGTTCCCACCGGATTCTGCCCCCCTCCCCCCCCCCCCCAATGTCAGACTGATCACCTGTAATGTTGTCTGTTCATTTCCCTCCACAGACCCGCTGAGTTCCTCCAGCACTTTGTTTTTTTTTAAATTCAAGATTCCGCCAATTGCAGTTTCTGGGATTGGGATGAAGCGCCTCTTGACTGGGATAGATATGATGGGCTGAACGGCCTCCTGAATTGTAATTTAGTTTTGGAGCTACAGCTTGGAAACAGGCCCATCGGCCCACATCGATCACCCATATACTAGATTATCATAGAAACATAGAAAATAGGTGCAGGAAGAGGCCATTTGGCCCTTCGAGCCTGCACCGCCATTCAGTATGATCATGGCTGATCATCCAACTCAGTATCCCGTACCTGCCTTCTCTCCATACCCCCTGATCCCTTTAGCCACAAGGGCCACATCTAACTCCCTCTTAAATATAGCCAATGAACTGGCCTCAACTACCTTCTGTGGCAGAGAATTCCACAGACTCACCACTCTCTGTGTAAATTTTTTTTCTCATCTCGGTCCTAAAAGATTTCCCCCTCATCCTTAAACTGTGACCCCTTGTTGTGGACTTCCCCAACATCGGGAACAATCTTACATCTAGCCAATTAACCTACACATCTGCACGCCCTTGCGTGTGGGAGGAAACTCGCGCGGTCATGGGGAGAACGTACAAACTCCGTACAGACAGCGCCCGTAGTCAGGATCGAACCCGGGTCGCTGGCGCTGTGAGGCAGCAGCCCAATACCTTTTGTCAGCCGGAGGTGAATGGGGAATACTGGTGGGTGTATGGAACGAGCAGCCAGCAGCGGTAGTTGAGGTGGGTACCATAACAACATTTAAAATACACCGGGCCAAGTGTACATGGATGTGAAAAGTTTGGAGAGAATTGGATCCTAATCACAAATTCACGTTATAGTAGAATTAGGCCATTCGGCCCATTGAGTCTACTCCAGATGGCTGATCTCTGCCTCCTAATCCTATTTTCCTGCTTTCTCCCCATAACATTTGATAATCGTTCTAAACACGTTGAATCCAGGCAAACTGGACTAGCTTAGATGGGACAGCATGGTCGAGTTGGGCTGAAGGGCCTGTACTCGTGCTCTATGACTATTACCCTGTGATCCAGCCAACATCTCCCCTTCAATGCCATTATCAACTACACATTTACCTCATTAGAAGATAGACTCAAAAGGCTGGAGTAACACAGTGGGTCAGACAGCATCTGCGGAGAAAAGGAGTAGGTGACATTTCTGGTCGGAACCCTTCTTCAGACTGCAGTCTAGAGAGGATTCCAACCCAAGACATCATGTATTCCTTTTATCCACAGATAATGCCTGACCCGCTGAGTTACTCCAGCAATCTGTGTCTATCTTCAGTCTAAACCAGCATCTGCATTTCCTTCAAATTCAGTTGTGGGTCTGAATGGGCAAGTTGGGCTGAAGGGTCTGTTTCCATGCTGTAATGCTCTATGACTGTAACATTCTCCTCAGAGGTTTTGTGTAGTTGCCAAACTCCCTCTCAGGTTTCTCTAAGTGTACAGTGGAGAGCTTGGTGACGGGTTATATCAGAGTCTGAATGGAAAACTCAAACACAAGAATGAAGGAGGCTTCAGAGAGATGGTGGACACAGCCTAGTCCATCTCAGTACTGACCTCCCCTCCATCGAAGGTCCATCACAGGTACTGACCTCCCCACCATCGAAGGTCCATCACAGGTACTGACCTCCCCACCACTGAAGGTCCATCACAGTACTGACCTCCCCACCATCGAAGGCATCTACAGGAGGCACTGCCTCAAGAAGTCAGCTAATATCATCAAGGATCCACACTATCCTGGCCACACTCTCATCTCACTGCTACCATCGGGAAGAAGGTACAGGAGCCTGAAAACCGTGACCTCCAGGTTCACGAACAGCTTCTTCCAAACAACCATCAGGCTCTTGAACACTGCCCAACACGAACCTCAGCAACTGTGGATCTTCTGTGGCCTGTGTCTTTGGTTTCACTGTATTATGGTTACCCAGTATTACAAATTATTAATTTATTGGTATTATCAAAAACAGCTTCTTCCCAACTCAGCGGGTCAGGCAGTACACTGAGCTATACTGCCCCGTCCATCACAGGTACTGACCTCCCCACCATATCTGCAGGAGACTGGACGAGCTAGATGCAGGAAAAATGTTCCCAATGTTGGGCGAGTCCAGAACCAGGGGCCACAGTCTTAGAATAAAGGGGAGGTCATTTAAGACTGAGGTGAGAAAAAACATTTTCACCCAGAGAGTTGTGAATTTGTGGAATTCCCTGCCACAGAGGGCAGTGGAGGCCAAGTCACTGGATGGATTTAAGAGAGAGTTAGATAGAGCTCTAGGAGCTAGTGGAGTCAAGGGATATGGGGAGAAGGCAGGCATGGGTTATTGATAGGGGACGATCAGCCACGATCACATTGAATGGCGGTGCTGGCTCGAAGGGCCGAATGGCCTCGCCCTGCACCTATTTTCCATGTTTCTAGGATACCCTTCCTTCGTCTCAACCCGAAACATCACCCATTCCTTCTCTCCAGAGATGCTGCCTGACCCACTGAGTCACTCCAGCACTTTGTGTCTATCTTCGGTGTAAACCAGCATCTGCAGTTCCTTCCTACACAGTGATGTAATAGTTCCAGTTTATCTAGTCGTACAGCACGGAAACAGGCCCTTCGGCGCAACTCGTCCGTCTGTCAGTTCTTGCCCACCGGCATTCTCGTCTCCCTTCGATTTTTCCACCATTTGCATTTCTTTCTTAAACAAGAAAATGCTGGTTTGCAATTTTTAAAAAAAGGCACAGAGTGCTGGAATAACCCAGCGGGTCAGGCAGCATCTCTGGAGAACAGGGATTGTCCCGCTGAGTTACTCCAGCATTTTGTGTCCTGTATTAAATCTTGTCCACGGCACCTTAAACCACACCACAAATAAACACCCTAGGCGAATGATTCACACGTCACCTTCTCTGTAGGTAAATTGCACGCATTTACTGCACAACTTGTCGGCAAAGATCCTATAGCGGAGCTTTGCTTGTCGGTCAGTAAATAAAGGGGGAGGTGGGTTTGGAAACCACTCCCTTGGTTGGGATGTCATCAGTCGGCGTCGCCTCCGCCGCCGCCAGCGGGAAGGAGAACACAAGAGTGTGGGGGAGAGAAGGAGAGGAGGATAGTAGAGGATTGGAGAGGGGAGGGGAGAGGAGGAGAGGGGGAGAAGATTTGAGTGGGGAGAGGAGAGGGGAGTGTTGGATTGGAGAGGAGAGGAGAGGAGAGGGGCACGGCACAGAGGGGCTCACTGACTATGTGAGCCGTGACTGCATCATTCATGTCCAAGTCAGCGCGGATTCCCCGCTCCTCTCGCCCCGACAAGCGGCCCGGCCTGAGCCGGATCCCCGCCGTTGTCATCATGCTCTCGGCCGCGTTCCTCCTCGCGGTCCTGGGCATATTCTGGGGTCTCTCCTTCACCTCCCGGCCCCCCGATGTCGTGCAGGAAGACTGGAGCCGGCGGAAGGTAGGTGGCCGCCACATGGCAACGTGAGGCTGGAACAGTGTGACAAAAATATCGCAACAGTGTGACATGAAATGGCAACAGTGTGACATGTGTGACCCGACTTGCTACTGTGTGACCCGAAGTGGCAACAATACAACACGAAGTGGCAACAGTGTGACACGAAATTGTAACCATGTGTCATGAAATTGCAACAACGTGACCCCGAAATGGCAACAATGTGACCCCCGAAATGAGGCAATCCATTGGCCAATCACCTCGGCAGAACCCCCTTAATTTAAATTAATTCAGACTTTATTCTTAAAGATCGTTATTTTATTTATCCCGAATTAACCTGTATAAATGCAGATTTATAAGGCGTTTGATTTAAAGGGAGCAAACTATTGGGAATTAAGTGAGTCCAATACTGCCACAAGATCCTTCCCATAGGTAAGGAAATAAAAATGTGTAATCATTTAACTGGTTGTTTGTCAGTGCGGATTCCACCAGCTGGGGAACCTCTCCTGGTGAGACGATGCAGGGTTTTACAGGGATTACATTCACACTCTGTATCATTATATTTCTGTTGCAAAATCAACTATTCCACTTCCTCCATCAATGGCCTTCTTCACTTGGGTCAGATTAGTTTATTGTCACCAAGATACTGTGAAAAGCTTTTGTTGAATGCAAACCAGTCAGCGGAAAGATAATGTGTCGGAAGGAACTGCAGATGCTGGTTTAAACCGAAGGTAGACACAAAATGCTGGAGTAACTCAGCGGGACTGGCAGCATCTCTGGAGAGAAGGAATGGGTGATGTTTCAGGTCGAGACCCTTCTTCAGACTCAAAACATCACCCATTCCTTCTCTCCAGAGATGCTGCCTGACCTGCTGAGTTAGTCCAGCTTCGATTTAACCATATAACCATATAACAATTACAGCACAGAAACAGGCCTTCTCGGCCCTTCCAATCCGTGCCGACCATTTATTTTCCCCTAGTCCCATCTACCTGCACTCAGACCATACCCCTCCATTCCCTTCCCATCCATATACCTATCCATTTAAACCAGCATCTGCAGTTCCTTTTTACACCTATAGACCTATGTCGGTCGGCATAGACGGAGCGGGCCGAATGGCCTGTCTCTCTGCAGTACGGTTCCAGGGGTGTTAGAGGGAACTGGGAGCGAAGCTGAACTGTGCGCCTGCCTTTATTACAGCACCATCACAAACCAAAGAGCGTCATGTCGAGTCAAGTGAGGCAGTTGGCATCGCTGGTCGACTTCCACCGTCTGTGGAATACCTTCCTGATGCCCATGTTGATTGAGCGATATCCTGGGTCAGAGGGCATCGAGCTGGTGCGACAGGTGAGTCCCCGGTTAAAATGTCTCCTCCTTGATTCGTGGCAATGGCGTGACTGGAGTAGACTTGGATTTAGAACTTGGGGCTAACGGAATCAAAGGATATGGGGAGAAAGCAGGAACGGGGAACTGATTGTGGATGATCAGCCATGATCACATTGAATGGTAGTGCTGGCTCGAAGGGCCGAATGGCCTACTCCTGCACCTGTTGTCTAATGAGACCAAGGCTATTGTCTCGGTGAGACCAAGCGGAGGCTGGGCGATCGTTTCGCCGAACACCTCCGCTCGGTCCGCAATAACCAACCCGACCTCCCGGTGGCTCAGCACTTCAACTCCCCCTCCCACTCCGTATCCGACCTCTTGGTCCTGGGCCTCCTCCACGACCTGAGTGAGCAACACCGCAAGTTGGAGGAACAGCACCTCATATTCCGCTTGGGGAGTCTGCATCCTCTGGGCTTAAACATTGAATTTTCTCAATTCTGTTAACCCAGGCTGCCTCCTCCCCTTCCCACCTCTCCCTCAGCCCTCTGGCCCTGACATTCCTTCTCCATCTTCCCCCCCCCCCCCCCCCACCCAAGTCGCACTAGCTTCTCATTTTCACACCACAAACAGCTTACAATGGCCCGTTTCCTTTATCATCAATACTTTTTTTGCATATCTTTCACTCATTGTTCTTTATCTCTCCACATCACCGTCTATATCTCTCGTTTCCCTGATCCCTGACCAGTCTGAAGAAGGGTCTCGACCCGAAACGTCGCCTATCTCCTTCGCTCCTTAGATGCTGCTGCACCCGCTGAGTTTCTCCAGCTTTTTGTGTAACCCTTTGGTTCATAAGTGATTGGAGCAGAATGAGGCCATTCAGCCCATCAAGTCTACACTGTCATTCAATTATGGCTGATCTGTTTCTCCGTCTCAACCCCATTCTCCTGCCTTGTCCCTGTAACCCCTGAAACCTGTACTAATCTAGAAGAAAAGGACACGAGTTACAGTTTAAGAAGGAACTATAGTTCCTCTTCATTTAAGAGACCCGGAAGGGTCTCGACCCGAAACGTCACCTATTCCTTCGCTCCATAGATGCTGCCTCACCCGCTGAGTTTCTCCAGCATTTTTATCTACCTTCAATTTATCGTTTAGTTTATTGTCACGTGTACTTATTCTTCTTGTCGAGTCCACACACAAGATTAGAAGTTGCTCAGCCAGAGCTGAACACACATCTCTGCATCTGCATACAATGGAGATTGTCTGCATACAGCTGTCTTGTGCTTCTAGGACATAGTGGTGGAAACATGGGCCACGACATGAACGCTCCTTCCTTGACCCCGTCATGTGTACAGTGAAAAGCTTCTGTTGCGTGCTAACCAGTCAGCGGACATCTATTCACTGTGTATTCACTGGAGTTTCTGAAGGATGAGGGGGGATCTTATAGAAACATATAAAATTATAAAAGGACTGGACAGGCTGGATGCAGGAAAAATGTTCCCAATGTTGGGCGAGTCCGGAACCAGGGGTCACACAGCCTTAGAATAAAGGGGAGGTCATTTAAGACTGAGGTGAGAAAAAACTTTTTCACCCAGAGAGTTGTGAATTTGTGGAATTCCCTGCCACAGAGGGCAGTGGAGGCCAAGTCACTGGATGGATTTAAGAGAGAGTTAGATAGAGCTCTAGGGGCTAGTGGAGTCAAGGGATATGGGGAGAAGGCAGGCACGGGTTATTGATTGGGGATGATCAGCCATGATCACAATGAATGGCGGTGCTGTCTCGAAGGGCCGAATGGCCTCCTCCTGCACCTATTTTCTATGTTTCTATGATGGGTTATGAAGCGTGTCCGCACTCACATGCCAAAGCCACACGTGTTGTTTGATACTGGTCTGCATGTCTATGTTTCTAAAGACAATACATGATTACAATCGAGCCGTCCACAGTGTACAGATACATGATAATGGGAGTAACGTTTAGTGCAAGGTAAAGCTGGCAAAGTTCTGATTAAAGATAATCTCGATGGTGTCCAATGAGGTGGATAATATCTCTGGACTGCTCTCCAGTTGTTGGTACGTTGGTACGTTTCCACGCTGTATCACTCTATGACCCTTTAAAACTGTATCCTCTAGTTTAGTTTAGAGACACAGCGTGGAAACAGGCCCTTCGGCCCACTGAGTCCGTGCCGACCAGCGATCCCCGCACACTAACACTATCCTACACACACTAGGGACAATTTAAAACATTTCCGAAACCAATTAACCTACAAACCTGCACGCCTTTGGAGTGTGGGAGGAAGCCGGAGCACCCGGAGAAAACCCACACAGGTCACGGGGAGAACGTGCAAACTCCGTACAGACAGCACCCATTGTCAGGATGGAGCCCAGGTCTCTGGCGCTGTGAGGCAGCAGCTCTACCCGCTGCACCACCGTGCCGCACTCTAACCGCCATCTTGCCGTTCTCCAGCACATCCAAGACCAGGTGGAGTCGCTGCCGGCCGGCTGGAGTTTGGAGATGGACACGTTTGAGGAGCGGACACCGCATGGAGTTCGTACCTTCACCAACCTGGTGGCCACTCTGGCCCCCGCTGCCCGCAGACGTCTGGTGCTAGCCTGTCACTATGACTCCAAGTACTACCCGCCAGACGGGGCCGGGCGCGTGTACGTGGGAGCCACGGACTCTGCAGTGCCCTGCGCCATCTTGCTGGAGATCATGCACGCTCTCGACAAGGAGCTACTCCGACTAAAGGAGAGGGTGAGTGTCCCGTCCAGTCCCTGCTGGCCACTGCAGACCCTTCAGCCCATCCTTGTCCTTGCGAGCCCTCCGGAGAACCGTGCAGCACAGAAACAGGCCCTTCGGCCCATCCTGTCCCTGCTGGCCACTGCAGCCCATCCTATCCACGCTGGCCCAGCCAATCGTCCAAAGAACCGTGCAGCACAGATCCAGGCCCTTCGGCCTGTCGCATCTGTGCTGGCCCACCCAGCGCTCCAGTGAATAGTGCAGAACGGAAACAGGCCCTTCGGCCCATATCGTTGCTGCTGGCCAATGCGTACCCTGTGAATTATAGAGCATAGAAACAGGCCCTTTGGCCCATCACATCTATACTGACCACCCACTTGCACTCGGAATCGTACAGAGCGGAAACAGGCCCTTCGGCCCATCATATGAGTGAATGCTTTGTTGTCACATGTGACAAGTCACAGTGAGATTTACCCAAGGTATGCAAACAGTGGCTACATAAAGGGCACTGACAAAGTTACGGATTATCTGAACTAGCCCCCACTTTGTTCACCCCTTGCGCCGGGACCTTTGTTCCTTCCCCCGGCAGCGGGGTCATCACTTCCATGTGGTCCGTCCACATCCGCCGGTCAATACCATCATTGACCGCCGCACTGCCCTCTCCGGACACTGACTGCGGCCGCAGCCATCTTCCACCCAGGGGCTGTCTAACCTGGCCACGTTAGCCGGGTCCAGCATTGTCCGGCAGCGGCCAGACGTGGGGCCGAGCGGCGCTGACCGGTTTGTCCAACTCCCTCCTGCAGGCGCCGGACCTCACTCTGCAGCTGCTGTTCCTGGACGGAGAGGAAGCGCTGGTCAGCTGGACAGCCACGGACTCGCTCTACGGGTCACGGCATCTGGCAGAGCGCATGGTGAAGACCAGGCACCCCCACACCTCCTCCAGCACCACCCTCATAGACTCGCTGGTCAGTACACCTGCCCCCTCACTCCCCACCCTCCCCCACCCACCTACCCTCCCACCCGCTCACCCCCCCACACCTCCTCCAGCACCACCCTCATAGACTCGCTGGTCAGTACACCTGCCCCCTCACACCCACCCCCACCCTCACCTCCACCTCCCCTCATCCCCACCCTCCCCCACCCACCCCCACACCGCCACCCCCTCACCCCCCACACCTCCTCCAGCACCACCCTCATAGACTCGCTGGTCAGTACATCCACCCCCTCACTCACCCACCCTCCCCCCTTCCCCACCCCCTTGGCCCCACCCCCCTCGCCCCCACCCACCCTCATCCCCACACCCCTTCACCCGAACCCCTCATACCCACCCTACCCTCTCTCACCCCCACCTACCCCCTCGCCTCCACCGTCCCCCACCCTCTCACACCCCCACCCCCTCACACCCCCACCCACCCCTCCTCCAGCACCACCCTCATAGACTCACTGGTCAGTACCCTCTTTCCCCCCCCCCCCCTCAGCCTCCCCACCACCTCCCCCACTCTCCCCCCACCCCACGCTTCCTCCAGCAACCCCTTACCCCCCCTCCCCCCACCCCCCTCGACTCCCTGGTCAGTCCCCCCTCCCCCACCCACCACCCCTCTGAGTGTCACCATTGTTGTCTCTTCCAGGACCTGTTCGTGCTGCTGGACCTGCTGGGCGTGAGCAAGCCCACCTTCCTCAACCACTTCAGCAACACCGCCCACTGGTTCAATCGTCTGGTTGGCATCGGTACAGCACCGGCCCCCCGACCCCTCCCTGCCAATGGTTTATGTGGGAAGGAACTGCAGGCGCTGGTTTAAACTGAAGTTAGACACAAAGTGCTGGAGTAACTCAGCGGATCAGGCAGCGTCTCTGGAGAGAAGTCTTCACATCACCCATTCCTTCTCTCCAGAGATGCTGCCTGTCCCGCTGAGTTACTCCAGCATTTTGTGTCTGTCTGTGAATCTTTTAGTTTTAGTTTGGAGATACAGCGTGAAAACAGGCCCTTCGGCCCACCGAGCCCACACCCACCCGCGATCCCCACACACTATCACTATCCTACACACACTAGGGACCACCAACACAATTAACCTACAAACCTGCACGTCTTTGGAGCGTGGGGGGAAACCGGAGCACCCGGAGAAAACCCAGGCAGGTCACCGGGAGAACGTACAAACTCCCTGCAGACAGCGCCCGTAGTCAGGATCGAACCCGGGTCTCTGGCGCTGCGAGGCAGCAGCTCTACCCGCTGCGCCACCGTGCCACCCCTGGCTTAGAGATACTCTGTGTAAACAGGCCCTTTAAATTGAAACATATAGAATAATGAAAGGCAGAGATAGAGTGGATGTGGGGAGGATGTTTCCACTGGTGGGAGAGTCTAGGACCAGAGGGCACAGCCTCAGAATTGAAGGGCACTCTTTTAGAAAGGAGATGAGGAGCAATTTCGTTAGTCAGATGGCGGTGAATCTGTGGAATTCTTTGCCACAGAGGGCTGTGGAGGACAAGTCAGTGGATGTTATGTAAGGCAGAGATAGACGAGTTCTTGATTAGAATGGGAGTCGGGGGTTGTGGGGAGAAGGCAGGAAAATAGGATTAGGAGGCAGAGATCAGCCATGATTGAATGGCGGAGTGATGGGCCGAATGGCCTACTTCTACTCTGAGAATTTGTAAACTTGGAGTCGACACTGACCAGCGATCGATCGCCATTTAAGGCTCATTCCGTGAACTGGGATTCCCCTTGTTACTCTAATGTTGCCGTGTGTGACAGACTCAAATCTTCATTTGTTCAATGTTTCTGACAGAGATCTACATAATAAACACATTTTCCCATCACTAATACAGCACACACCCACAGAATAATGTTGCCAGTGCTGCTCCAATCACCTGTGTATACACACTTAGTTTAGTTTGGAGGTACAGCATGGAATCAGGCCCTTCGGCCCACCAAGTCTGTGCCGACCATCGATCACCCGTTCACACTAGTTCCACGTTATCTCACTTTCTCATCCACTCCCTACACACTAGGGGGCGATTAACCTACAAACCCGCACGTCTTTGGGATGTGGGAGGAAACTGGAGCACCCGGTAAAAACCCACGCGGTCATGGGGAGAAAGAACTGTGTCCATGTGTATGTGTTTGTCCGTGTGTGTGTGTTTGTCTGTGTGTCCCCGTGTGTGTGTCCCCGTGTGTGTGTGTCCGTGTGTCTGTCTGTGTCTGTATCTGTGGCCATGTCTGTCTGTGTACATGTCTGTCTGTGTACATGTATGTCCGTGTGTGTGTGTCTGTGTGTCCGTATCTGTGTATCCATGTCTGTGTCTGTGTGTACATGTATGTCTGTGTCCATGTGTGTCTCTGTGTCTGTGTCTGTGTCTGTGTCTGTGTCTGTGTCCGTGTGTGTCCCCGTGTCTGTGTGTAAGTGTGTGTGTCAGTCCCTGTCCCCGTCCCACACTGACCCTGGTCTCTGTGCCTCCAGAGAGACGCCTCCACCGTCTAGGTTTACTGACGCACCACCCGGTGGAGGTGACCTACTTTGCTGGCGACACTCGCTATGCTCCCATCGAGGATGACCACCTGCCATTCCTGCGCAAAGGT
Organism: Raja brachyura; assembly: GCA_963514005.1. Next base: position 23,119,343 of record OY740819.1, read on the forward strand.
AACTGTGTAACCGTGCCGTGCCTCCGCGCGCCTGCCTGCATGTAACATGTCGCAGCTGAGGGGCGGAGGGGTGGGGATTCCTTGATGGCGGCGCACTCGTTAGTGGAGTGTCGTTTATTGCCGAATAGTGAAAGGCCGAGACGGAGTGGGTGTGGAGAGGATGTGTCCACTAGTGGGGAAATCTAGGACCAGAGGGCACAGCCTCAGAATTAAATGATGAAAGAGAAAGGAGGTGAGGAGGAATTTCTTTAGTCAGAGGGTGGTGAATTTGCGGAATTCTTTGCCACAGACGGCTGTGGAGGCCAAATCAGAGGAAATGTTTAAAGCAGAGATAGATAGATTCTTGATTAGTGCGGGTGTCACAGGTTATGAGGAGAAGGCAGGAGAATGGGGTTAGGAAAGAGAGAGATAGATCAGCCATGATTGAATGGCGGAGTAGACTTGATGGGCTGAATGGTCTAATTCTGCTCCTATGTCCTTTGGTGAGGGAGACGGGTCAAGCTTCTAAAACACCAATTCTTTGGGTGTTCGGCAAGAGAACAGACTGGACCTCTGGTCCTGGACTCTCCCACCAGTGGAAACATCCTCTCCACATCCACTCTGTCCAGGCCTTCCACTATTCACTATTTTGTTTCACTATTCGGGTGCCCAGCAGGGGACAGACTGGGGGATGGGTGGGGGACGGGAGTGGTGTTGGGTCCTTGTTATGTGGGTGTGTGGCCCTCACCCTCCTGTGTTTGGGCCTGCAGGGGTCCCCATCCTCCACCTGATCTCCACGCCATTCCCCTGGGTGTGGCACACAATGGATGACTCCGTGGAGAATCTGCACCCCCCCACCATCGAGAACCTGGTCAAGATCGTCACCATCTTTGTGGCCGAGTACCTGGGGCTGTGATGACCGGCGCAACGCGGTGTGGCTCGGACCGGCGCGGTGTGGCACGGCCAACCGCTGGCTGCCCGCCACCTGAACTGTCTCCTCGTGCCACCGGTGACTCAACACGGCCACTGGTCAGAGGGGCGGCGTCCACTCCCACTGTGGCCGGAGACTGGACACTGGACACATGGCTGCGGCCGGTACCGACTCGCTCGGCTCACAACGTACACAATGACCACAACGCCAGACACCCGCCTCTCACACAGACGGTGTCTGTCTGTCTGTCTGTCTGTCTGTCTGTCTGTCTGTCTGTCTGTCTGTCTGTCTGTCTGTCTGTCTGTCTGTCTCCTTTTGCATTCCCCCACATCACGTCTTATTTTATCTCTGGTTCTTTCACGTGTCTGTGTATGTATGATGCCTTGTGTGTGTGTGTGACAGTACACATCTCTCCTCATCCAGGGTCTGAAGAAGGGTCTCGACCCGAAACGTCGCCTATCTCCTTCACTCCTTAGATGCTGCTGCACCCGCTGAGTTTCTCCAGCTCTTTGTGTAACCCTCCTCATCCATGTGTGTGTGCATGTGTTTGTGTGCGCGTGTGCAAATATATGTGTACGTGTGTGTGCACGTGTGCATGTGTCTACTGTGAGTGTATGTTTCTCCTCACACTGTCTCTCTCTCTCTCTCTCTCTCTCTCACTCGTGAGTGTGAGTGGCTGGAGAATGGGGTTGAGAGGGAAAGATAGATCAGACATGATCGAATGGAGGAGTAAACACGATGGGCGGAAGGGCTTAATTCTGCTCCAATGTCTTCTGATCATTCCTGTAGTGGCTGCTGCTCCCACGCTGACCACTGGAGGGCAGAGGAGCTCCAAATGAGACACCAGGAACTGCGAATGCCAAACTGGCGTCTACCCGGCCTCTGCCCTTGGTGTCTGTGTCTGTATGTATCGTGTGTATCATGTGTGTGCGCAAGTATTGTGTGTGTGCATGTATAATTTGTGTGTTTGTGTATGTGTACTCGTGTATCGTGTGTGCATGTATTGTATGTGTGTGCATGTATTGCATGTGTGTGCATGTATTGTGTGTGTGCATGTATAATTTGTGTGTATGTGTACACATGTATCGTGTGTGCATCATGTGTATGTCTGTGCATGTATTGTATGTGTGCATGTATTGTGTGTGTGTGTGCATGTATTGTGTGCGTGATAACATGTATCATGTGTGTGTATGGTGTGCAAGTATTGTGTGTGTGTGTATGCATTGTGTGTGTATGTATTGTGTGCGTGAAAACATGTATCGTGTGTGTGTGTGTAATTTGTGTGTTTGTGTATGTGTACACGTGTATCGTGTGTGCACCATGTGTATGTGTGTGCGTGTATCATGTGTGTGTATGTATTGTGTGCGTGTTTTCACGTTCTCCGTGACCCCATTAATTTCTTGTCGCGTCCTAAAGATCTCCTGGTTATTCCACTGCGCAACATGTTAAAACACGTTGAAATAAAAGTGCTCATCTATCAATCCGATTGGCAAGTGAGAGTCACAGCTTCACTGTCCACAGTCGCCCCTCCGGGGGTGGTGGGCCGACGGGAGGGGGAGGGGACGGCTGGGCCACCCTCTCTACAGAGTAAACTGTGGGAAGGAACTGCAGATGCTGGTTTAAATCGACGGTAGACACAAAATGCTGGAGTAACTCAGCGGGACAGGCAGCATCTCTGGAGAGAAGGAATGGGTGACGTTAAGGGTTGAGTCCCTTCAATCTCATCATGTGTGTAAACTGATACAAATATTATTCAACGGTGGAAAAATCCTCTGTTCTTGCAAGAAATGTTATTTTTAATTAAAAAAAACCATGTCCATTTCGGCACATTCGGTGAACAGGAATCGATGACTGGGATCCCTCTTGTTACTCTAATCTTGCCGTGTGTGACAGACTCGAATCTTCATTTGTTCAATGTTTCTGAGGGAGATCTACATAACAAACACACTCACATCACTAATATAACACACACCCATAGAATAATTTCCCCATTGCAGCTCCAATCACCTGTGTGTTCACACTTGGTTTAGTTTAGAGGTGCAGTGTGGAAACAGGCCCTTCGGCCCACCGAGTCCATCGATCACCCGTTCACACTAGTTCTATACTATCCCACGTTCTCATCCACTCGTTACACACCAGGGGAAATTTACAGAGAGCCAATTAACCCGCACGTCTTTGGGATGTGGGAGGAAACCGGAGCGCCAGTAGCAAACCCACGCGGTCACGGGGAGCATGTGCAAACTCCGCACAGGCAGCACCCGAGGTCAGGCTCGAACCCGGGTCTCTGGCGCAGTGACCATCCTTTATATGCACTGCAAAGACTAGTGGCCCAGCCTCTCCTCGTAATGACCTGAATGTTACGAGAACGTAGTAGAGAGAGTACAGAGGAGATTTACTAGAATGTTGCCTGGGTTCCAGCAACTAAGTTACAGAGAAAGGTTGAACAAGTTAGGTCTTTATTCTTTGGAGCGCGGAAGGTTAAGGGGGGACTTGATTGAGGTCTTTAAAATGATGAAAGGGATAGACACAGTTGACGTGGATAAGCTTTTCCCATTGAGGGTAGGGAAGATTCAAACAAGAGGGCATGACATGAGAATTAAGGGACAGAAGTTTAGGGGTAACATGAGGGGGAACTTCTTTACTCAGAGAGTGGTAGCTGTGTGGAATGATCTTCCTGCAGAAGTGGTGGAGGCAGGATCGATTTTAACATTTAAAAGTAAAGTGGATAGGTATATGGACGGGAAGGGAATGGAGGGGTATGGTCTGAGTGCAGGTAGATGGGACTAGGGGAAAATAAATGGTCGGCACGGACTGGAAGGGCCGAGAAGGCCTGTTTCCGTGCTGTAATTGTTATATGGTTATATGGTTACCTCCCGTAGCAAACGCAATGGCCTGCTCCACTTCCTTATTGTCCTATGTTCTAAATAAATTATTACTAATGGAATATGAAAATTAACGCCCAGATTAAGCGTTAATGTTAGTGTTTGTTTAAAGTTCTACCTACCTGTCTACAATTAGATACAGTCTCTTTGATTTTAAAAGTGAGTGCAAACTTCCAGAAATTTTGATTTCAGATTTCCAGCAGCTGTAATTTTGTTGTATATGCAGTCAGATTTAGGACCCTTGCCCAACTTTTTTTTTAAAGGCCCCAAATTCTTCGAAGCTGAAAGAAAATTCAGGACAAAATTCGGGTGATTCTGATAAAATTCACTCCAGTGTTGAGAGAGTTTGATCATTAAAATGCACAGGAGAATTATTTGTTTAATAAATCTCTAGTTGTTTTCAAACTAAATAAGGGGCGCGCAAAGGGGAGGGTATAGTTTAACAGAAACCACGGGCAGTTTGGAAAATGTTGTGTTAAATGATCGGCTTTAAGGACATTTGCAGAGTCCGCGTATCGCGCCGCGTCGAACCCGCCATAAAGCGGGTCGTGTTAAATATTCCACATGACTTTATTCTCGGCTTCAAGTTAAACTTTCGTGAGTAACTAAGATGCGTAATACCGAAGAAGAATTCTTGCAAAAATAGAACTATTTTTAAAAAAAAGAATGTATTTATTTTGTGAAGATTTCACTGAAATTTAAAGGCTGGCTCGGTGAAACCCAAAACCTCTCTCTCATTGCCGGCGTCTAAAAATCACAGCTGAGTTACTCCAGCCCATTGTGGGGTTTTTTTTGTGTGTGTAAACCAGTATCTCTGCTGGTCTTTATGCCTCTAAAAAAATATCATATTCGCCGAAGAAAATGAATTTAATCGCGATTTTAGATCAGTTAAAAAAAAAATTGCTACAAGTTTGCGGCGGGAAATATTAATTGAAAATAATTAAATTGATGCAGATTGTTATCTCTCGCCTTGTGCATCAGAAACACTCGGGTTCCAGTTAAAGAACGACTGTGTTATTTAATATAGTTATTGCCGATTGGACGCCACCCAGTTCTCAACAACAGACACGGATTTAAACCGGAGATAGATACTAAAAGCTGGAGTAACTGAGCGGGACAGGCGGCGTCTCAGTCTGAAGATGGGTCTCGACCCAAAATATCACCCATTCCTTCTCTCCAGAGATGCTGCCTGTCCCGCTGAGTTACTCCAGCACTTTGTGTCCATCTCAGTAAAAGATCCATGCATCATTGGGAACTTGAGGATCGCCTGTTTTAACATCTTGTGAGGGTAGACAAAATGCTGGAGAAACTCAGCGGGTGCAGCAGCATCTATGCAGCGAAGGAAATAGGCGACGTTTCGGGCCGAAACCCTTCTTCAGACTTAACATTTTGTGATCTGATTAAACTACACCTCATATCGAAGATAGACAGACACAAAATGCTGGAGTAACTCAGCGGGACAGGCAGCATCTCTGGAGAGAAGGAATGGGTGATTCCTCTGTGGGCAAACGGCGAGTCAAGTGTCCTTCAGCACCAGATCATACAAACACAGACTACATTTAAAATGTACTTTTCTAATAATTCTCCCTGAATTCAGAAGTTTAATTCCTCTTTTAAAATGTGTCGACAGAATTGCCAACCGGTGCTTCGCCGCTGGACAACTAATCATCGTGATACTAAAAAGGAGCCTGGCTTTAATTGGTAGAATGTTCCGTGTTTTTATCCCAACCTGGATATATTTACAATTATAAAATAACTGGGCCACGCTGTCCCTTTAGCTTCACCTAAACCTTCGCTGCTGCATTTTATTGATTATTGATTAGAACCACAACTGCAAACGCCTGTTATTTTTCACTCACTCGACAAGTGAATGGGGAAAGAATTTCGGTTAAAGACTCGCGTTTGCTTTGGCCAAAATATTGCCGGTCCCTGGTTTACTGAATTTGTACAGATTATAATACATAGAATCTTGGAAAATAGGTGCAGGAGTAGAAGCCATTCGGCCTTTCCGAGCCAGCACCGCCATTCAATATGATCATGGCTGATCATCCAGAATCAGTTCCCCGTTCCTGCTTTCTCCCCACATCCCTTGATTTCGTTAGTCCTAAGAGCTAGAACTCTCTCTTCAAAATATCCAGTGAATTGGCCTCCACTGCCTTCTGTAGCAGAGAATTCCGCAGATTCACAACTCTCTGGGTGCAAATGTTTTGTCTTATCTCAGTCCTAAACGACCGACCCCTTATTCTTGTTTAAGAAAGAACTGCAGACGCTGGAAAAATCGAAGGTAGACAAAAATGCTGGAGGAACTCAGCGGGTGAGGCAGCATCTGTGGAGCGAAGGAATAGGCGACGTTTCGGGTGGACAAGTAGATGTTGCCTCACCCGCTGAGTTCCTCCAGCATTTTTGTCCGACCCCTTATTCTGAAACTGCGACCCCTGGTCCTGGATTCCCCCAACACGGGCAAGACTATTCCTGCAAATTCGAAAGTCGAAGGAGGGGGAAAAAAAAAAAATCTAACCTGTCCACATTACCAGTGGAAATATTAAAACGAAAGTGAAAAAAACTAATTACGGGGGAATAATTAGTTGTGAATTAAATACTGCAATTCCCAATGACTGCAGTGACACGTGCCCGATACATAGTCTCTGGGTCGATGTGCCTTAAAAACAACACGTATTTATTTGCATTGGTGGACAAAAATGCTGGAGAAACTCAGCGGGTGAGACAGCATCTATGGAGCGAAGGAATAGGCAACGTTTGCCTATTTCCTTCGCACCATAGATGTGGCTGCATCAGACTCAAGAAGGGTTTCGACCCGAAACGTCACCTATTTCCTTCGCTCCATAGATGCTGCCTCACCCGCTGAGTTCCTCCAGCATTTTTGTCTACCTTCGATTTTTTCCCCAGCATCTGCAGTCCTTTCTTAAACATCATTTATTCACATGACTTTTCGTTCATTATTGTTTCTCAATCCATTTGATTTCTGTACACATTTTCTTAATCCATTTAATTTCTATATCCAGCCTCCTTCCTATGTCCTGCGCCTCGTTCAATCCTGCGATGAGTTATTTTCCAGGCATCGTTCTTCCCTGTAATTCTTTCCCACCATATTTATTATTTAAAGAAGAAGGGTCTCGACCCGAAACGTCGCCTATCTCCTTCACTCCTTAGATGCTGCTGCACCCGCTGAGTTTCTCCAGCTTTTTGTGTAACCCTCGATTCTCCAGCATCTGCAGTTCCTTCTTTAACAACATAATTATTATTTATCTCCGTGTCCAAGTGCGTCCGTCTGTATCTCACTTTCCAGCCGATTTGACAGGAATTGTTCGCGTTCTTTTGCGAAAAACGATAAATCAGACAGAATTGCCTTTAATTCCACCTCACCCGCATTGTCCATGTGCCCGTGAGCCGCAGTAACATATTACATTTCATCTTTAAAAAAAAAATACAATGAAGAAGGGTCTCGGCCCGAAACGTCGCCTATCCCCTTCGCTCCTTAGATGCTGCTGCACCCGCTGAGTTTCTCCGGCCTTTTGTGTAACCCACAATTATTCTAAACTTGGGCGTCACTGGACAAGTACAAAAAGACCACTTCATTTTAACTTTGTTTTTTTCTGGAAAGAGCAGCATTCACTTGGGGCGCTTCGTTAATGAAATCAGCTTTAAATTCACGCTATGACCCAGAACTGTTTTTGTTGTTAAAACCCGCAATTGTAAGTCAACGAATTTTAACTGGATTTACTGTATCTGCGGGGACACCAGTATGTTGGATGTATTTGTAGATAGCGCCGAGTTTTATAAATCTGTCCGTGTGTTTTAAATTCGAATGCGTGTGCGTGTGTTGAATCTGTTTGTGTGTGTGTCTCTGTGTCTCTATGTGTCTGTGTGTGTGTGAGTGTGTGTCTGTGTGTGTGTGTCTCTGTGTGTGTGTGCGTGTGTGTGTTGAATCTGTGTGTGTTGAATCTGTGTGTGTCTGTGTCTGTATGTGTGTGTGTCTGTGTGAGTGTGAGTCTGTGTGCCTGTGTGTGTGCGTGTGTGTGCCTCTGTGTGTGTGTGCGTGTGCCTCTGTGTGTGTCTGTGTCTGTGTGAGTGTGTGTGTGTGTTCAAAAGTCGGTCTACAAATAAATCGAGTAATGTCTGTAAATGTGTTTCTGAGCTTGTATTTATTTGCTTGAGTTTTTTCGAGTGTGTGTGTGTTTAACTTTGTGAAACATATTCGCATCGATGTACAATTTGTTGCAGCGTTCGTGTTGGGATTGAAATGTAATTTGAATCTGTGTTTTAAACTGGCTCCGTGTGTTTGGGGGTTTTGTTTGTTTGAGCCGTTTTATTTCAGATTTGTGTTGTGACAATCTGTCTTTGTTGTTTCTGACTATTTGGAAGTTTCGAGGTAAAAAGTTTTGGAACGACAAAAAAAAAAGTGTCTTTGAAGCCGCCTGGTTTTTCCGTGTGTGGATTCGTGCTTCTGGCGCGGTGGGATTTATATTTAATTGCACCATATCCTGAGTTAACAAGAGTGGAGAATTCAAAGCGCCTTACCGTCCAGATATTTGGCATTGTCCGTAGTAATGATTTCCCCGCCACGTATAAAACCAACATTGCTGTTGGGCCTGCGAGTTTGGATTATGTTTTAGAGGAAGATAAAATGGGAAGGGTTTTTTTGGGAGGGGGGGGCAGTTCGCTGGAGCTGATTGGTCCCAGTGGCGTTGAGCTGGGAGGTTATTGGTGTTGGGGCCAGAGGCGGGGAGGGAGAGAGGAAGGGAGAGAGGGAGGGAGTGGCCTGAGCTCACTCGATGGGTTGGAGGTGGACTGTGGCAATGGGACACTTGAAGGTTGATCACCGGCGTAATTGGACGCGTTGGTGGCCATGGAAGATCGGAATGAAGCCGGCGGGGTCCACAGGAGGTCCTTCACCATCAAGAACCTCCTGCCTGACTCGGTGACGGGTGAAGAGCTGGAGATAGAGGGGGACAACGCGGCTGGGACCCTGCAGAGCCGGGACAAAGAGAGAGAGCAAGAGGGAGGCGAAGGAGAGAAGGGAGAGGCAGGAAAATACGAAAAGCCTCCTTTCAGTTACAACGCTCTGATCATGATGGCCATTCGCCAGAGCCGCGACAAGAGGTTGACCCTGAGCTCCATCTACGACTTCATCATGGGCAACTTCCCCTACTACAAGGACAACAAGCAAGGCTGGCAGAACTCCATCCGACACAACCTGAGCCTAAACAAGTGCTTCGTCAAGGTTCCCCGGCACTTCGACGACCCGGGCAAGGGCAACTACTGGATGCTTGACCCCTCCAGCGATGATGTCTTTATTGGAGGGTCGACGGGCAAACTGCGGAGAAGGTCCACGACCACCCGGGCCAAGCTGGCCTTCAGGCGGGGTGGCAGGCTGACTAGCCCGGGCTTGGCGCTGGCCGGCTCCTTGTACTGGCCCGTCTCTCCTCTGCTCTCCTTGCACCAGGCTCACCCCGGCCCCGCTTTCAGCTTCGCCGCTTCATCGCCCTACCCGGACCAATGTCCATCTTACGCCGCCGTGTTGTCCCACCAGCTGGGCTCTGGAGCCGACAGACTGGCCGCCCTCGGAGACCTCCCGTTCGGCCCGGCTCACCGGCAGGTGTCGGCGGCCGCCACCGCCTTGGCCACCTGCTCTCCGGCCACTTACAGAGCCTGCCCCGTCAACCTAGTGAGCGGCCAAGCGAGCTACTACTTCACCCCGTTACCTCTCCCCGGCATCAACCCCCCGCTCCTCAAACACACCGAGGAATTCCTGAGAACAAACGCTGGATTCCTCTGCCCTTATTTCCCCAACCAGATCCCAAACTCCCCCTTCAGCCCCCTCGTCCTGTGAATCGTCCAAACCCAGACTATTTATTGTGTAAATAACCGATGCAAAGTCTCACTTTACTAACCAGTGTATAAAGGGTGTAAGTTATTTAAAAGGCAGACCCGTTCTCTGTATTGTGTCAGTGTTGGAACTCGCTCTGTTTGTTCTTAACGAGGTATGTGGAACCTTTTCACGATTAAAGCCAATGTTTGTGTTCACAGCTAAAGGCAGAAAGATTGTGACCATTTTTACAACTGGGTTCCAACTTCAGAAGTTGGAAGTTGGAACAGTTTGCTGGCGACACTCGGGTGGTCGGTCGGCATCTGTGGGAAAAGACCCGCCGTTCTTGGTTAATATGGGAGAGGCCCTCGGTGGTTTTATTCTGTGTTTCTCTCTCCCCACAGATGCCGCCTGGTCTGTGTCCTCTCCCCCCCCCCCCCCCCCCCCCCCCAATTACACTTTATCTCTGTTTGCTCACTTGTCATTTTTTCCTCCTAGCTAACAACGAACTATGTTGTTGAAAGGAACTGCAGATGCTGGTTTACACCGAAGCCAGACAGACACAAAATGCTGGAGTAACTCAGCGGGACAGGCAGCATCTCTGGAGAGAAGGAATGGGTGACGTTTCGGGTCGAGACCCTTCTTCAGACTGAGAGTCAGGGGAGAGGAAAACTTTCTGTCGCGACCTATTCTGCATTTTCCTTGATCTCCACCCACTTTGATGTCTCGTTTTCACACCTTTCTCTTCCTTATCTCCGTGTCTCCCTCTCCTCTGACTCTCAGTCTGAAGGAGGGTCTCGAACCAAAACATCACACATTCCTTCTCTCCAGAAATGCTGCCTGTCCCGCCGAGTTACTCCAACGTTTTGTGTCTGTCTGGTCTGTTCTGTGCCAACAGAGATGTTCTGTTTTTATTGAAACCTTTCGGCAACTACGTTAAAAAAAGTAGGTTTTCCATGAGATTGCAAAGTTTGTTGTGGGTTACAGTATATTTTTTATTCGTGGTTAGCAGAGATGGAAGTGTATATGAACTGCAGAAAGTGGTTTATCTTCCTTATACCCTAATTATCACTTTCTAAACTACACCTGGTGGCACCTAATGACATGTTTATACTTGTCGGAATAGACCCATTTTAATAAATGATATTAATGAGATCCAGCGAGATGCACCGGTGAAAACAACAACAGAAGTCAGTTCCCTGAAAGGCATTCGAGATTAATTCTCAAAATGGAATTTATACACAAAAAAATCTCAAGGTCTAAAATTGAGATTGAAAATCAATATAAAAACTGGAGACGATAGAAATCTGAAATAAAATTCCTTTAAGGTTTAGACAGACACAAAATGCTGGAGTAACTCAGCTGGGACAGGCAGCATCTCTGGAGAGAAGGAATGGGTGACGTTTCGGGTCGAGACCCTTCTTAAGACTGAGAATCAAGGGAGAGGGGAACGAGAGTAAACCAGCATCTGCAGTTTCTTTGTTGAATGAAGGAACTGCAGATGCCGGTTTAAACCGAAGATAGACACAAAATGCTGGAGTAACTCAGCTGGGACAGGCAGCGTCTCTGCAGAGAAGGAATGGGTGACGTTTCGGGTCGAGATCATTCTTCCTTCTTACAGTTTAGCTTTAGATTTGTTATTGTTTTGTGTGCCGAGGTACAGTGAAAGGCTTTTGTGTCGCCTGCTGTCCAGTTAAATCTGATGACTAAATACTGAATAGAATTAAGCCAATCTCAAGTACAAAAATATAAGAAGTTCCAGAATCACTTGGGGCCGAATCTAAACGAAATGAAACAGTGAAGATAGACACAAAATGCTGGAGTAACTCAGCGGGACAGGCAGCTTCTCTGGAGAGAAGGAATGGGCGACGTTTCTGGGAATGTTTCAGGTTTAAAGCTATTTCTCTGAATCCCTGCCATTATAAACCAACTTGTTTGATCGAGGCCAGAAGCGTCGCCCACTCCTTCTCTCCAGAGATGCTGCCTGTCCCGCTGAGTTACTCCAGCATTTTGTGTCTACCTTTCGATTTGTCGTTTTCTCAGTTCTGATGAAGGGTGTTCGATCTGAGGCGTCTAATCACAGGCGCGGAGGGGTTCCTGCTTTGAACGATTTGGTCGGTATTTCATCACAAGGGCAGAGGTGATGGCCACCCCCCTCTGTCGCCCCCGACCCATTTCAAAATCCCCGTCCTCAGCGATGCGTTAGACACAAGGTCCCTGTCCTTCTCCATTCATTCCCATGTGTTAAAGAAGGAACTGCAGATGCTGGAGAATCGAGGGTTACACAAAAAGCTGGAGAAACTCAGCGGGTGCAGCAGCATCTGGTCTCGACCCGAAACGTCGCCTATCTCCTTCGCTCCTTAGATGCTGCTGCACCCGCTGAGTTTCTCCAGCTTTTTGTGTAACCCACTCATTCCCATTCTGTGTTTCTCTCTCCGCACGGATGCTGCCTGGTCTGTCTCCTCTCAACCCATCCCTCCCATTCCCAGTTCTCCGACCAGCCTGTCCCCCCCCCCCCCCCCCCCCCCCTCCCCATCACACTTTATCTCTGTTTGCTCACATGTCACTTTCTCCTAGCGAACTATGGTCTATGTTGTCGGACGGAACTGCAGGTGCTGGTTTACACCGAAGATAGATACAAAATGCTGGAGTAACTCAGCGGGACAGGCAGCGTCTCTGGAGAGAAGGAATGGGTGACGTCTCGGGTCGAGACCTATTCTGCATTTTCCTTGATCTCCCTACCCACTTTGATGTCTCGTTTTCACACCTCCCACTTCCTATCTCCGTGTCTCCCTCTCCTCTGACTCAGTCTGAAGAAGGGTCTCGACCCAAAACGTCACCCATTCCTTCTCCCCAGAGATGCTGCCTTGTCCCGCTGAGTTACTCCAGCATTTTGTGTCTGTCTTCCCAGATTGTGTTAAGCCTCGCTGGGTTTAGGTTCAGTTTTAATTATTGTGATTTATTGTGTACAGAGGTACCGTGAAAAGCCTCGGTGTTGCATGCTGCCCCAACAGATCTGATTATATGAGGACACAAGGAACTACAGATGTTGTTTATCTAAAAAAGACACAGAGTGCTGGAGTAACTCAGCGGGTCAGGCAGCATCTGTGGAGAACATGGATCGGTGATATTTCGGATCAGAACCTTCTTCATAAGTACTTGTTCAGGAGTGTAATACTCCAGTGTTTAATTGTCGTGTGTACCGCCAATGGGACAGTGAATGTGTTTCCTGCTGCAGCTTATCCAACCTGCACCGCAATTACACACATATAGTATATAATAGTCCATTTTCTACAGCACGGTGACGCAGCGGGTAGAGCTGCTGCCTCACAGCGCCAGAGACCCGGGTTCGATCCCGCCTATGGGCGCTGTCTGTGCGGAGTTTGTACGTTCTCCCCGTGACCTGCGTAGGTTTTCTCCGGGTGCTCTGGTTTCCAAAGAAATTTCCTGCGAGTTTGCAGGTTAATTGCCTTAGTACAGATGTAAATTGTCCCCAGTGTGTGTAGGATAGTGTTGGTGTGCGGGGATCGCTGGTCAGTGCGGACTCGGTGGGCCGAAGGGCCTGTTTCCGTGCTGTATCTCTAAACTAAATGATACAGTGTTAATAACTCTAATACTCGCTAACCATAACGAGGTATTGTAGCTTCCCATCACAGAGCTGGCTGTAAAACACATAATGTGTCGGGGAGATCTCCCTGATGTTCTGGTCAATATCTGACCCCAAACCAACATCGTAAGAATATATTAACATCTCCTTGTGTTTTTGTGAAGCTTGCTGTGTCTAAAATGACAGATACGTTTCCTACATTACAAACCTTCAGCAGTATTTATAAAATGCGTTGGCACCGTGGCTCAGCGGATGCACTTGCTGCCTCACAGCGTTCGATCCAGACCTCAGGTGCTGTCTGTATGGAGTCTGTATGGAGTCTGCACGTTCTTCCCGTGACCGCGGGAAGCCGCGTGGGTTTCCTCCGGGTGCTCAGGCTTCCTCCCACATCCCAAAGACGTGCATCCCAAAGTTCGGCCACTGTAAATTATCCCCAGTGTGTTAGGGAGCCAATGAGAAAGTGGGATAACATAGGACTTAGTGTGAACGGGTGATCGCTGGTCAGCACCGACTCGGTGGGCCGAAGGGCCTGTTTTCCACGCTCTATCTCTAAACTAAATAGAAATACAAAGCTCATAAAATTAGCTTGTGTAAACCACGGACTGTGGCTCACGTTTGGGTTCTGGTAACCTGCTGATTGAAAGCAAAGATACTACAATTGTACCAGTGCCTGTATGGCATCTGGTAGTTTCAATTCTTGGTACCGACCCTCCTATATTGAACATTATTATTTCTGCATCTTTCTCATCATTTCCATCCAATCTGTGAATTTCATTTGAAGACACAAGATGCTGCAAACTTGAAATAAAAACACAATACTGGAGGCCCTGCAGATATACAGGGCTCTGGTGAGACCACATCTGGAGTATTGTGTACAGTCTTGGTCTCCTAATTTGAGGAAGGACATCCTTGTGATTGAGGCAGTGAGGCGTAGGTTCACAAGATTGATCCCTGGGATGGCGGGACTGTCATATGAGGAAAGATTGAAAAGACTGGGGTTGTATTCACTGGAGTTTAGAAGGATGAGGGGGAATCTTATAGAAACATATAACATTATAAAAGGACTGGACAAGCTAGATGCAGGAACAATGTTCCCAATGTTGGGCGAGTCCAGAACCAGGGGCCACAGTCTTACAATAAAGGGGAGGTCATTTAAGACTGAGGTGAGAAAAAAACGTTTTCACCCAGAGAGTTGTGAATTTGTGGAATTCCCTGCCACAGAGGGCAGTGGAGGCCAAGTCACTGGATGGATTTAAGAGAGAGTTAGATAGAGCTCTAGGGGCTAGTGGAGTCAAGGGATATGGGGAGAAGGCAGGCACGGGTTATTGATTGGGGACGATCAAGCATGATCACAATGAATGGTGGTGCTGGCTCGAAGGGCCGAATGGTCTCCTCCCGCACCTATTTTTTTCTATCTTTGTAACTATGTGGGTCGGGCAGCATCTGTGGAGGGAAATAGACAGATTATAGTTGGGGTGGGAATCCTTCTTGGGAGAAATACATGTGAACTTTGTAAAGCTGGGGAGGACAATAACTGAAACTACGATGCTGTATAATTTAAACTTCCTCCTTTCAACATGGAAAATCTATCTAAGTTAATAGTCTGAAGAAGGATCTCGACCCGAAACGTCACCTATTCCTTCGCTCCATAGATGCTGCCTCACCCGCTGAGTTTCTCCAGCATTTTTATCCACCTTCTAAATTAACATTGATAACTCAAAATCTATCTCACTTGCACACCGTTCGAAAAACATTTCAACAGGTACATGGAGAGTCAAGTCAAGTCACTTTTATTTCTATAGCACATTTAAAAAACAACTCTCGTTGACCAAAGTGCTTTACATTGGTGGAGGTACTAACGTTCTACATCAGTGGTTTATAGATTAATACATACATAAATACATACATATAGCCCTCCCTCAGAGGATGTCAAGAAAGGCTTGGGAGTAAAGATGAGTTTTAAGTCTCGACTTAAAAGATAGGACGGGTTTTGAGGGATATGGGCCAAATGCAGGCAGGTGGGACTAGTGTAAATGGGGCATGTTGGTTTGCATGGGCATGTTGGGCCGAAGGGCCAGTTTCCACGCTGTATCATTCTTTGACTTCGACAAATTTGTTCACAAAACTGCTGAAAAATAAAATATGTAGGAATGAACTGCAGGTGCTGGTTTACACATAAAATAGACACCAAATGCTGGAGTAACTCAGCGGGACAGGCAGCATCTCTGGAGAGAAGGAATGGGTAACGTTTCGGGTCGAGACCCTTCTTCAGGCTGAGAGTCTGGGGAGAGGGAAACTTTCTGTCCTGGGCCTCCTCCATTGTCAGATTGAGGCCACGCGCAAATTGGAGGAACAGCACCTCGTATTTTGGGCAGCTGAGTTGCTCCAAGCATTTTGTGTCTATCTTCGATAAATAAAAAATCATTCTTTGTCCGGAATTCGGATGTAATTAGACCGGTAATTCCTGTGAATGACGACATGTATGATAAAATTAAAAATAGAACAGTACAGGGAGAGGCCCTTCGGCCCACAATGTCTGTGCTGTGCAAAATGCCAGGGTAAACTAACCCGAATAAAGGTCTAGACCCGAAACGTCACCCATCCCTTCTCACCAGAGATGCTGCCTGTCCCGCTGAGTTACTCCAGCTTTTTGTGTCTATCTAAACTAATCTTTAAGTGCATGTGTCCCATATCGCTCTATTTCATGTTTATTTATGTGCCTGTATTAAAAAATGTACCTGCTCACTAACACATACCGGGAACACACTGCCAGGAGTGGTGTATGGTATAGTATGGGATGTTATCTGTCACCGAGGTGCAGTTAAATTATTTTTTGTATACAGTTTAGTACAAGATAGAATTTCACTGCACCTCGCCACATATGAGAAATAAAGTCCCAGACCTCTCCTGGCAGCGCTTGCCAAGCCTCTGCCATCTTCTGTATAAGATAAAACTTATTTCCTTTCAAGAGAGAGTTTGATTTAGCTCTTAGAGCTAACGGAATCAAGGGATATGTGGAGAAAGCAGGATTGTAGATCCTGTAGCCATGATTGTAGCCATGATCATATTGAATGGCCTACTCCTGCACCTTTTCTATGTTTTGCCCAGAAAATCTCCCTTAAGCTTTCTCCCTTTGACCTTGTTTAGTTTAGTTTAGAGATACAGCGCGGAAACAGGCCATTCGGCCCCTCGAGTCCGGGCGAGTACTATCCTACACACATACACAACAGCCAATTAACCTACACGCCCGCACATGTTTGTAGTACGGGAGGAAACCAGAGCACCCGGAGAAAACCCACTCAGGTCACGGAGAGAACATACACACTTGGTACAGACAGCACCCGTGGTCAGGATGGAATCCGGGTCTCTGGCGCTGTGAGGCAGCAACTCTACCGCTGCGCCACCGTGCTGTCCCAGTGTAATTAAGCCCTGTATTGGGGTTCCATTGACATAAAACCTAAATGGTGTAAGAAGCAAATCTACAGGATAGTTGGGATCAACCTACATTCCAGTGAGTACTTGTTTAAACTATTAACTCACCACTCATTGGGCCTCAGGAGATTCATGAATCATTTGGTGAGTAATATTTTGTAACTTCTGTTCGTCAAATAGACACTTATAAAACTTGCTCTCTCTTGCTTGTTAAGTGGAGAGAGCAGTTTGAGGATTGGAACACCTGGTGTCACTGTCTAACACTGTGAGGAGCTCAAACACCACTCACTATCTCTGGGATATCACTGTAGGAGTTGGGGAGGAGAGGGTTGACAATGAAAATATACAGGAACAGTTCTGGTGGCAGAGATGTTTAGTTTGGAGATACAGTGAGGAATCAGGCCCTTCGGCCCACCGAGTCCACCTTGACAACAATCAACTCCATCCAACACTCTTGGGACAATTTATAGAATTCACCTACAAACCCGTGCGTCTTTGGCGTGTGGGAGGAAACTGGAGAATCAACAAACATCCCCAAGAAAGAACTGCAGATGTTGGAAAATCGAAGGTAGACAACATTGCTGGAGAAACTCAGCGGGTGCAGCAACATCTATGGAGCGAAGGAAATAGACGACGTTTCAGACTGCAGAAGGATTTTGGCCCGAAACGTTGCCTATTTCCTTCGCTCCAAAGATGCTGCTGCACCCGCTGAGTTTCTCCAGCACTTTTGTCTACCAACAAATTTACCCCCTGGGTAGATGAAGATTTACCCCAGGTTGGGAACCCTTGACTTATGACCTTGTGAACTAATAGCCCAATGCTTTTCGGACTGGAGCCTTGTGGAGTGTCTCGCTGGGCCCATCGCTGTTTGGGGTTTTATATCAATGATTTGCATGAATTATGAACTTATCAAATGTTGGTTGAGGGGAATTATTGGTCAAACAATGTAAAAAAAAATGTTGCTGTCCTTGTCATTGAAAAACAATAGGAATACCTAGAGAGATGAGTGATCAGAGGGAAGTGAGATGGTGGAAACATCACCTATCAAGCTCCCAAACAGACATGGACGGCAATTCTCAATGTTGATGCAAGTTTCATTCAGTTTATTGTCACGTGTACCGAGGTACAGTGAAGAACATCTGTTGCGTGCTAACCAGTCAGCAGAAAGACAATACATGATTACAATCGAGCCGTCCATTGTGAACGCTATCAATATTTTGTTTCCCTTTTTGATGTAATAAATATAATTGTCTGCAATTCGTGTATAAATATTCATTTTCCATCTACAACTGTAATATATCGAATCATTTTGTAAAATGTACACGACTTTCAGATGAGAAATAAACCATATTAAAAATTAAATGTTTTTATAAATATTGCTGAATTAATTATAATTCATTCATTTCCTTTCTGAGGACAGAGATGTGAAGTGCGTCCTTCACTGTACCCGTCAGAAACAAGCACCACTGGGTCGCTAATGTTTCCAACGATAATTAATGAATTCCTTCTGCAGTAAGCTCAGATCAATGTTGACGTTGATATACGTGGTTGGGCTTCCCGAGGGGCTCCTGCGATGTTCTGGGGCTGGGATAATTGTTCTCCAACATCACAACCTTCTCCCTTGGAGTCGGATACTATCGACAAGAGCCGGGCTTTCACCTTGGTCTCTATTCACTAATTGAATCCAAAGTTACAGAGAAAAGTTGAACAAGTTAGGTCTGAGCGCAGAAGGTTAAGGCGGGAATTGATAGAGGTCTTTAAAATGATGAGAGGGATAGACAGAGTTGACGTGGATAAGCTTTTTCCATTGAGAGTAGGGAAGATTCAAACAAGAGGACATGATTTGAGAATTAAGGGACAGAAGTTTAGGGGTAACATGAGGGGGAACTTCTTTACTCAGAGAGTGGTGGCTGTGTGGAATGGAGGCAGGTTCGATTTTAACATTTAATAGTAAATTGGATAGGTATATGGACGGGAAAGGAATGGAGGGTTATGGTCTGAGTGCAGGTAGATGGGACTAGGTGTGAGTAAGTGTTCGGCACGGACTAGAAGGGCTGAGGTCCTGTTTCCGTGCTGTAATTGGTATATGGTTATATGGTTATATGGTTATATGGAATCCATTTCTCATTGAGTACCAATTAGAGTTAATGATACTCAATGTTATGAACTATTTAAGCAAGATTGGTTACGGAAGTTGAGTTGATATCCAATGAGGGTGTGGTGTGACATCTTGTGAGGTGAGAGGGTTTGGAAAGTTTAGAGTTATTATTGGTATGCGTGCAACTTTGTTTTGCATGCTATCCTGTCAGATGAGATGACACAATATATAATCTATTCAATTCGTGAAGATACAGAGTGCAGAATATTATTCTTGCAACTGTTTTTACACAAAGGGTGGTGGGAATCTGGGACGAGCAGCCAGAAATGGTAGATGGGGCAGGTACCATAACCATGTTTAAAATTAACTGGTACATGGATAGTGTGTAAGAAGGAACTGCAGATTCTGGTTTAAACCAAAGATAGACACAAAAAGCTGGAGTAACTCAGCTGGACAGGCAGCATCTCTGGAGAGAAGGAATGGGTGACGTTTCAGGTCGAGACCCATCTTCAGCAATGGATACATGGATAGGATAGGTTTAGAAGAATATAAGACAAGTGCAGGTAGGTAGCTTGTGTAGTGTAGATGAGGCAAGTTAGTCGGCGTGGGTAAGTTGGACTGAGGGGCCTGTTTCCACACTGTAAGACTCTATGAGCACTCTTCATTTCCTCGCACACTGGGGGAATTTATGGGATTCATGTTTTTAATTTGCACTTTCTCGGTAGCTGCCACAACTCTATACAATGTTTTGTGCACTACCGGTTGTACTCGTATATGGGATGATTTGCCCTGAATTCCACTCAAAGCAAAGGTTACTAACGTGTCTCAGTATGTGGCTATAATATGTCCATACCAGTGGCAGCGGTAGAGTTGCTGCCTCACAGCGCCAGAGACCCGGGTTCGATCCCGCCTACGGGTGCTGTCTGTACGGAGTTTGTACGTTCTCCCCGTGACCTGCGTGGGTTTTCTCCGGGTGCTCTGGTTTCCTCCCACACTCCAAAGACGTGAAGGTTTGTGGATTAATCGGAGCCCTCTGTAAATTGCCCCCTGGTGTGTAGGGAGCGGATGAGAAAGTGGGATAACATGGGACTGGTGTGAATGGGCGATCGTTGGTCAGCGTGCACTCAGTGGGCCGAAGGGCCTGTTTCCACACTGTATCTCTAAACTGGTCACATGAAATAATTCTCAAAGATGAATAAATTCGCCAGAAACTGCAGATGCTGAAATCTTGAATTAAACACTACAAATATATGTATCCATTCGACATTTACCTTGAGCTTCACCCGTTTGATGTCTTGTTTTCACACCTTACCCTTCCTTATCTCTATGTCTCCCTCTCCCCTGACTTTCAGTCTGAAAAAAAAGGTCTGGACCCGAAACGTCACCCATTCCTTCTCTCTAGGGATGCTGCCTGTCCCTCTGAGTTACTCCAGCATTTAGTGTCTATCTTACATAGAAACATAGAAAATAGGTGCAGGAGGAGGCCATTCGGCCCTTTGAGCCAGCAGCGCCATTCATTGTGATCATGGCTGATCGTCCCCAATCAATAACCCGTGCCTGCCTTCTCCCCATACCCCTTGATTCCACTAGCCCCTAGAGCTCTATCTAACTCTCTCTTAAAACCATCCAGTGATTTGGCCTCCATTGCCCTCTGTGGCAGGGAATTCCATAAATTCACAACTCTCTGGGTGAAAAAGTTTTTGCTCACCTCAGTCTTAAATGGCCTCCCCTTTAATCAAAGACTGTGGCCCCTGGTTCTGGACTCTCCCAACATTGGGAACATTTTTCCTGCATCTAGCTTGTCCAGTCCTTTTAGAAACATAGAAACATAGAAAATAGGTGCAGGAGTAGGCCATTCGGCCCTTCGAGACTGCACCGCCATTCAATGTGATCATGGCTGATCATCCAACTCAGTATCCCGTACCTGCCTTCTCTCCATACCCCCTGATCCCTTTAGCCACAAGTGCCACATCTAACGCCCTCTTAAATATAACCAATGAACTGGCCTCAACTACCTTCTGTGGCAGAGAATTCCAGAGACTCACAACTCTCTGTGTAAAGAATGTTTTCCTCATTTCGGTCCTAAAGGAATTCCCCCTTATCCTTAGACTGTGACCCCTTGTTCTGGACTCCCCCAACATCGGGAACAATCTTCCAGCATCTAGCTTGTCCAACCCCTTAAGAATTTTGTAAGTTTTATAATTGAATATGTTTCTATAAGATATCCCCTCATCCTTCTAAACTCCAGTGAATACAAGCCTAGTCTTTTCAATCTTTCCTCATATGACAGTCCCGCCATCCCAGGGATCAATCTCGTGAACCTAC